>JAOSBN010044609.1:0-15078 GCA_027563595.1 Erythroxylum suave
TGATTTTTATGTGCTTGATATGTCTTCTGAAGTTGTGCAGGATACTTCCTTAATTCTTGGGCGACCCTTTCTGCGGACAGCAGGAACAATGATAAGCATGAAGGAAATTCTCCCAAAAGTCACTTTCCCTAAGGTACAAGGGATGGTAAAAGATCCAGGGTCTTGACATTTGACAGGTATCTGCGGTTTAAACAGGGCTGACACATTGGAGCTCACTTGCACTCTCTCATTTGGCCTAATGCAGTTGTCATCAAACTCAGTAAATACAAAGCCACTTCATCTAGTAACCAAGCCCCATTAATATCCACATATTCACAGATTTTATGACTATCAAGCAATTCATAAAATGACAAATTCGTAAAAGGACTACACTCCTTAATCTAATCATCATCCCAAAATCCCACACGTCTGCCATTACCAATACTCTATCGACAACCACGAACCAAAATACATCTGCCATTACCAATACTCCAACACTAATTTTTTCCTTGTTATTAATTGTTTTTATTTGTATTGTTTTGTTTTCCACATTAAGAAAAATGTGTGGTTCAAGTGTGGGGGTTTGTATATGCAATTGCATATCAATTATGTGTGAATTTTACATTTTTGTTATTTATGTGTGAATTTCACATTTGCATTATGATGTGTGCATTATCTGAATGTGTCAATGCCACAAATTGAATGAAATTGACTTATTTTGAACATGGTCATTTAAATTGTAAAGGCATAGTAACTTGTGATTTTTGTGTTTTAACTGTCATTGGGATTAATATGTATGTTAATTAGGATACGACACCTATTCTTTCACTTGATGATTTTTTTCATATACATTTGTAATTATAGTCAATTGAATTGTTTAGCATTAATAGTTCCCTTTCATAAGAGTTGACTAACAAGAAATGAGGTAAGCGGCAAACTAAATGAAAAAAATGTTAAATAAAATTCCTATTTTGCTGCTTTTTCTAAAAAATTAGGTTAAGAATAAAGCTGGTACATAGTTGATATTAAACTTACTTGGCTTTCCTTATTTTATCAATTATGTCCATCTTATTATATTGCAACATATAGCCTATTTATAGGCTTCTAAATTAAAATTGGGTGATAGGGGTAGATGCAAACCACTCATAACATACCCTGGTTGAGCATAAACGTGAGAAGTACATCAAGCTAATGACGTGAAAGAAACTTTGCTTTAGAGATAACTTAAGAATTAGGATTTTCAATTTAATTTGATTTAATTTTTTATTTTTAGTTTATTTTGCGGTACTTCGTTTTTTTATTTTTTATGTTTACTTTGTAGTGAGTGAATTGTTGGAATTTTATAACATAGATTGTCTCCAAATTTCATCGCCTACACCATCAATGATGAAGCACTATAAACATTCTTGCTTAACTTTTTCCTTATTATTAATTATTTTTATTTGTGTTTTTTTCACATTGAATTCAATGCTTTGTTTAAGTGTGAGGATGCGTATACGAAATTGCATCTTAATTATTTGTGAATTTTTTATTTATGTCATTTGTGTCTGAATTCTTCATTTTCATTGTCATATGTGCCTTGTGTGAATATGTCAATGGTAAGAATTGAATGAAATTGGCTTATTTTGAACATGGTCATTTAAATTGTAAATGCATAGTAACTTGTGAATTTTGTGTTTTAAATGTCTTTGGGATGAATATGTATCTTAATTAGGATACGATACCTATTCTTTCAATTCATAACTTTTGTTTGTATACATTTATAATTGTAGTAAATTAAATTTATTAGCATTATTAGTACCCTTTCATGAGGTAGGTTATAAATTAAATAAAAAACAGTTAAATAAAATTCTTATTCTATTGGCCCTTTTCAAAATAATTAGGTTAAAAATAGGGTTGGTAGCAAGTTGAGAATTGTGATATAGCTTAGAAACCAAGGGCATTCACGACAAAATCTTTGTCTTAACATCAAAAGGCTATTTTAATCATTAGTTGTATTTTAATTCATTTATGGTAAACTGATGGTGATTAATCATTAGGGATAACATAACATATTTTAAGTAACTCGAGCTTGTATGGTTGTTGCCTAGATTAATTTGTTTTCCTATTTCATTATTCGACTGTCATACTAAATCTAAAAAAATTATTCTAGGTTCTTTAATAGTTAGGTTTAATTAAAGAGCTTATTATGACTGAACATGACCTAAAGGAAAACAAGGCTTAATAGAGCTTACTGTTTACTTACGATTAGTAGTTTCTAAAAGAGGTATGAGAACAACAAAACAATTAAGTATATTTACTTATGTGTAGGCTAAGATTAAACTAAGAACTGGATTTCAATCTTATTCATAAATTTAATCACTTTTATGCTATTTGATTTGATTGCTTTCAATAGTTTAAATTTACCTTTTTTTCCTTATTAATTCCAACCAAACCCCCATATCCTAAATAGTAATTATTTTTATTACAAAAGCTACACACACTCTCTATGGATACGATTTTGATAGTTTGTCATAATGTTAGTCAAAATAAAATAACTAGACCTACTACTATAGCAGTGGTGAGTTTAGGTCGATCCCACAGAGAGTCTATGTAAAGTTTTTGAAATGACAGTAGCTAGTATTTAAATGAAAGTAGTTAGTATTTAATTTTAGTGGGTTTTGGTTTTAAAAAATAAAATGAAACTAGACTAATAAAAACAAATTAAAGAAAACATACAAAAAATGATAAAAATGGGGACTTTGATAGGGACCCAACTCTTTGGTTCAATCTTGACCTACACCCTAATTAAACATATCTCATTGATTTGTTGTTATCTAACCTCTCCTAGTAACTGTTAATCATGAGTTAATAATTAACCCAAGTTTTCCTTTAAATATTGTTTAGTCAAGATATGATCATTAATTGAACTTAAATACTGAATAAACTAGGATACGATCTCTAGATTTTAATTAGGTAGTAGCATTATGAAATACGAAACTAATTAATCAGGGCAATAATCACATACAATGCGTCATTTAACCTAGGTTATGTTATCCCTAATGATTACGAATCATTAGTCACTACACATGAATTTTAACATGAAAATTATAAATTATATCAAAATTCTAGCAATGGGATTGCAAATCATGATGCAATGAATGCAATAAAATCATCTTTTCACAATACCCAATGAGTTCATACATAAATAATTGAACAATAATGAGAGTATGATTATCCATACACAAAACCCAACTCAATTAATATAGGATAACATAATCAATTTCTAATGAGATAAAGAAATAACAAAAACAATGAAAAACACTTAATCCCAGTTGTCGCCGTCAATGTCCCCTACGAATTAACATTGGGACATCTAGCCCTTCATGAGTCTATTACACAAAAATGCTTCAACCTCCATAGAATAATGTCCCAGGGAAGCCCCTTCTTACTACTGCTGCTTCACTCTTATTTCTACGCTACTCTATGATTTTATGAATTATTTGTTAGTCTACTGGCACTATTCACACCCTTTAAAAATGTCCCTCCTTTTATCATGAATGACAACGTTTGCATTAGATGCAAATAATTGCATGCATTTTATTGGCTTTGTCTTGACTCTCCGTATACTACTGTGCCTCCTGTTCTCATTTTCTATTTAATTCTTGGTCCATATTACTATTCACTTACCTTGTTACTGTGCATCTCATCTCCTGTCTTGGTTTTATGCATTGTCATTTGGTCACTCACAACTGGTGGATGAAACATACAACGTGAAACATTGTTTGCATCTTTCCTTCCGACTTTTGTGTTTTGGCATGCTTGACATACAACTTGGTTTTATGAAATGCCCAATGTCTGGTACCATTTAGCTCCATATGATGTTGCTGAAACAATTAATCCAAATTTATCCCATTAAATTTGTATTACTTTGTTTATAATTTCCAAATTTGATGTAACTTGGACTTTTGGCTCCCTTTGAGTCTATCCTTTCTAATTTTACTCCAAACTTTGTCAAATTTCTTCCTTTTAACATATATTTGTGTTCAATCCTTTAATCTCTATGTAAACATAAAACGAACCTAAATTGAGTATTTAAACACAAAAAATAGGATTGAAAAGACATTGAAATGTATAAGAAAATATAAGATAATTTAATCCTATCGAATACCCCCACACTTGAACTATTACTTGTCCCCAAGCAATTAAAAATAACCAAGATACTTTGTCTTTTTTTTAAAAGAAAATCTAGTATATGCAATCCTTCAAATCTCGTCCAACTCAAGTACCGAGGTACTAAATATATCATAATCTTTTCATCAATATGCATAAACAAAGTCAAAGTTAGTCACTATTGATCAAAGGTAAAATAAAACTAAGATGGACTTTCCTCACGATGTTCACTCATTTCACTCAAGTGTTTAAGGTTGGGATTTCACTCAATACTCCCTCTAAGAGACTAGACTACCATAGGTTTACAAATTTACCAATTCTCTACCATATAGATTACATGCTATCATGGATCAAAAAGAGCTTTTACTTGGGGTTATAATGGGGTTCAAGTTAAGGTAAGGCAAAAAGGTCAAAGGGTAACTTAGAAGTATTAACAAAGTAATAAGTAAGAAGGGACAACCAAATACAAATTTTGAGGAATGCATATAAATACCATAAACTGCAACTACTCATCACTAACTAATGCTACTACTTTTCCTTCAATAGTAGAAACAAAGAAACTTTTAATCAACAACGCCAAAAACAAATATGTTTTTCTTTTTTTCCTTTTTTCTTTTTTTTCTTGTTTTACTTGAATAACACTAAAACATAATTAGAAGTGCCTATAAAAACATCTCGAAATTAAATAAAGAAACAAAGTCCTTAAATCATATACATCAAATGCTCACTCATTACTTCATTAAACTTATGATAGGGTAAGGCTAATAGGTTTTACGGTTTCAATGTAAGGTGATTAATTCATAAACAATCAAGGTCAAAGGCTTAAAGGGTTTGGCAAAGGGAAAATGAGTTGGTAGGTCATTTAAGCTAAAGGTTCAAAACAACATTATTCATTTTGATAAAGCATACATCTCTTAGTTTCAAATTGGTTCAATGTAAGTTCTAAAGGTAATCTTCCTAGGGGAGCATCATATACAACAAAGAAACAGAATGGCTATGAAATGCAATCATATAAGCTAAAAACCTTGCATGTGATTATATGGAAATCCATCAAAATTTCATACATTACCTAATCACTCAAGTATTAAATTATTGAATAAGTTTATACAACTGACTACTTCAATCAATCCATATGATTCACCTTCCACTCAAGCTACCTAATCCAAATTCACACACAACTTAATTCTTAGTCTAGCTACTATGGCGGAATGACACGGTTCAACATTCATCACAGTTCAAGTGCAAAAAAGAAAAAATTTAAAACTGGCCCACCCCCACACTTAAATGGGACATTGTCCCCAATGTCCTAAAATCAATTAAAAAAAACACAAGTAAGGTGATGAGAATAGAAGGACTCCCCTATGTCAAAGAGGGCTCTGCGACTTGAAAATAGAATTCACAACCCCAGCCTTGCATTCCCAAACACAAAACAGAAGAAAAGCAAATAAGGTATTCAAATGAAAGTAATAAAAAATAAAAAATAAAACAAAAAAGAACTAAATGAAAGGATAAGGTTGGGGTGCCTACCAATAAGCCCTTGTTTAAGGCCACAAGCTCGACCCCTGTTAACCAATATCAACTAATGTATGTTAGAGCTTCAATCTCCATCACCTTCACATTGTGTATTTGAAATCCATCAAAGGGGCTTGAAATGATATCCATTAACTTTAAACTCTTTCCCCATATTGGCACTTCTGATTTTCACTACTCTATGGGGATATACCAGTGTAACCTCAAAGGAACCTATCCATCGGGAGCGTAACTGACCTGCAAAGAGCTTGAGGTGTGAATGATATAAAAGTACTCTTTGTTCTTCTTAGAGATGTTGCGATCATGGAATGCCTTAGTCTTTTCTTTATAAATCCAGGCACTCTCGAATGCTTCATGTTGCAACTCTTCGAGCTTCTGTAACTGTAATCGTCTGTGGACATCAAAAACTTGTAACTCCATGTTACACTTCTTAATTACTTGATAATCCTTATATTGTAGCTCCATTGGAAGGTGGCATGGCTTCCCAAAAAACAAGCCTAAATAGTGACATCCCTATTTAGGCATATAATCAACTGCAAATAGAATATATTGAAATCCAAATTAGGGACCCATAAAGTCGATGCCCCAAACATAAAAAATCTCATAAATTAATATGGGGGTTTGAGGAATTTCCCCAAAAGAACTTAACGTACCTTGCGAGTTGTTCGCTTTGGGACAAAATGACCTCCACATGTATAAGAGTGACAAAATGTCAAAATAGAAAGAAATTCATTGCCAGGTATTGACCGTCTGATGACTTGATCCACACAAAATTGCCACAGGTAAGGATCATCGCATACATAAAACTTTGCATGGCTCTTCATTCATTCCTTTTATGCATTGGTGAAATTTATAAGAAATTGATGAGAAATCAAGAAATTTCACTATATCAGCGTACTAGGGAGCTATTAAATATACTACATGTAGCTGCTCATCTAGAAAATCATCCTTGATAGGGCCCATGTCAGCACCATGCTCCACTAAATGGCTCAAATGATCTGCTACTCCATTCTTCGAGCCTCTCTTATCCTTTATCTCTACGTCGAACTTTTTAAGTAGGAGTATCCAATGGATAGGCCTTGGCTTTGCCTCCTCCTTTTCCAGTAGGTACTTCAACGATGCATGATCAATCCTAATTCCTAATAAGTAAGACCTAAAATTATCCAAAGAGAAAACTACTACAAAAAGATCGCTTTTTGTGGTGGTGTAATTTGCTTAGGCGTCATTCAGGGTATTCGAGGCATAATAAATAGCATGAGAAATTCACCTCACTCTCTGACCCAAAACTGATCCACTAGCATGGTTGGAGGCGTCATACCTGAGCTCAAATGGCAGACTCTAATCCGGGGGTTGTAAGATAGGTGTAGTAACTAACTTCTCCTTTAGAGCATCAAACTCCTTCTTGCACTCCTCTTAAAAACACAAACTCTTTGTCCTTTTGAAGCAACCTACACAATGGTTGTGCAACCTTGGAAAAGTCTTGAATGAAGCTGAGATAAAACCCTGCATGACCAAGAAAATATTGTTCCCACATAGAAGCGGGGTAGGAAAGAGAAGAATCAAGGTCTATCTAGGCTTTATCAACCTTAATACCCTTAGCAAAAACCACATATCCTAAAACTATCCCTTGTTGAACCATAAAATGACACTTTTTAGAATTAAGAACAAGGTTATTTCAAAGACATTGTTTAATTACTAAAATGAGGAGATCCAAGCATTGTTCAAATGAATCCCCATGCACGGTAAAGTCATCCATGAAAATTTTAATGATTTTCTCAAGATACGTAGAAAAGATGCTTACCATGCACCTTTGAAAGATAGTAGGGGCATTGTACAATCCAAAAGGCATGATTTTCTCAAGATACATAGAAAAGATGCTTACCTTGCACCTTTGAAAGATAGCAGGGGCATTGTACAATCCAAAAGGCATCCTTTTGTAGGTAAAGGTGATATATAGACATGTAAAAGTCGTGTTTTCCTAGTCCTCCTAAGCAATAGCAACCTGAATATAACCTGAATAACCATCAAGAAAATAATAGTAAGCACGACTAGCAAGACATTCTAACATCTAATCAATAAAGGATAGGGGAAAGTGGTCCTCTCTACTCATCAAGTTAAGCTTGCGATAATCTACACAAACTTGCCATTTATTTTGCACCCGAATCCAACAACTTCTTCACTTCCTTCTTCACCACATCCATCGTCGGTGGGTTGAGACATCTTTGCACTTGACAAACTGGGGTGGCTCCTTCCTCAAGGAAAATCTTGTGCATGCATAAGGAAGGACTAATACATTTAATATCCACAACTGCTCACATCAATGTCATCTTATACTTTCGTAACACATTAACAAGCTTTTCTTCTTGCACCTTTGCAAGATCATTTGCTATGATAACTGGAAGTGTGTTATTAATGCCCAGATAAGCGTACCTGAGGTGAGTCGGTAAGGGCTTCAACTCCTTTTTTGGTGCCTGGAAATAGTGGGTAACAACCGATTAGTACTAACAGCCAATTCTAAAAGGTGAGGGATATACCTACCAAAAGGACATGTCTCAAGTGCCCAAATTGATTCCTTTATGTTCGATCCAAACTCGAACTTGCTTTGCTAATAACCAGACATCTTTTGCTTCAGTATGGTAGTTAAGGCTACCTTCAAAGGATCACCTATAGAAAAGAGAGATCAATTCTCCACCAAAGAGTCAAGAATATCTACCTTCGCGATAGACTCACAATTTTTTAGATAGTGTATGACATCACGAATGACCTTCTATAGTCACCACCCCATTGTGTACATCAATTTTTGTTCGAGATGTCTTAAAAAATGACTTGTCTAACAAAATTGTCGAAGGGCTCGAAGAGCCCTTATCTTATATGTCTAACACATAAAAATCTACATTGAAAACAATCTCGTTAACCTACACCAAAACATCCTCAGTAACCCTCTCATGGTATGTGAGATCTATCAGCCAATTAAATGATAACATGAGTATCCTTTAATGAACCAAGATTAAGAACTTTAAAAATAGATAAAGGCATAACCTTGATCGAAGCTCCTAAATCTAACATAGATCTCTTATACCTCATGTTACCGATCTTACATGAATCGGTAAAAATACTTAGATCCTTGCACTTGAAGGGTAGCTTCCTCTATAAGACTACTAACTTATTACCCCCCACATGAATCTTCTCATCTCCCTTCAAATTCCACTTGTTGTTGCACAACTCCTTAAAAAATTTAGCATATTGTGAAAATTGCCTAATTACTTCCAAAAGAGGGATATTAACTTCCACCTTGCGAAAGACCTCCAATATTTTCTTTTTCCTTTTCCAGCTACTTATTCTTTGCTAACCTACTTGGAAATGGAATAAGAGGGGAATTATTGACAATAGGGTATGAAGTACTTACCTAAGTATGATGATTCTTCTTCTTCTTTATTAGCTCAGTTTCTTCCTCTTATTCTTTATCCTTCCTCTTCCTTGGCCCTTATACCTCCTTGTCACTTCTCAAGGTAATGGCGCAAGCATCTTCTCTTTTATTCCTTTCAAGTTGACTAGGTAACCTTATGGAACTTTGGGCTTGCAGTTTCTCCATGGCATCAGCTAGCTAACTAACTTGATTTTCCTAATTCTTCAAACCACTCCTTGCTTCTTGCTAAAATCAAAATGTGTTAGTCGCTAAGCTCTTAACAATTTCCTCTAAGGATATACCTCCAACTGATTGTTATGGTGGTTATAGAGATGGTGACTTTAGCTGAAACTTTGGTTAATTCTAATGGAATCCTAATGGTGCATGGAATCCTTTTTGCTGCTACTGATAAGTGGTTGGCGTGTATTAGAACTACTTCCTTGATGTGGGTTTCTATACTAAAAGTTACGATGATCATTCCACCTTGGATCGTAAGTAGGGGAAAAAGGATCATACCTCCACTGTTTTCCTTGGCATCCCCCAATTGTGTTGACGTGTTGTTTATCTCTCAAGGAAGGGCAAGCATCTGTAGGATAGTTAGTTAATGTACAAATACCATATACCTTGGTAAGCCCCTTTTCCTATCACTGCTTGTTGTATCAATGAAGTCCAATTTGTGACCTGCTACTCCAACTTGGAAATGGAGACCTCCTTCACCTACTCTATCAAGGAGAAAGCATTGTTGCAATTACCCCAAGATTGAGAGTTCACTACCATTGTTGCAATCAACTTCCTTGTATCCTCCAGTTTCCTATCCACTAAGGCTCCACCATTCATAGCGTCTACCATATTCTTGTCTAAAGGAAGCAAAAATTCATTAAAAAATTGAATTAATAACTAGTCACTTATCTAATGGATTGGACAATTATTGCAGAGCTTCTTGAAACATTCCCAATACTCATGCAAAGACTCCCATGTGTCTTATCAAATGTCATAGATCTCCTTCTTGATATTAACGGCTCTTGAGGGAAGGAAGTAATTTTCTATAAACGCCTGCTGCATTTGCTTCTATGTATTGATCGAGCTTGTGGGAAAATCATACAACCATTCCTTGGTTGCATCTGCTAAGGCTAAAGGAAATGCCTTTAGCTTGAGTTGCTCCACTGAGACTCCAGTTAGTTTCATATTTGAGCATATGATGTGGAACTCCTTTAGGAACTTGTTGGGAATTGTGATGTAGCTTGATCCAAGCGAGCTGGTGTCATGAAAGCCTAAAAAGGTAGGTAGTGTACATATCATTCCAAGTTTAATTTCAACTTCCAGCTCATCATCTAGATAGTTGATATATAAATTAGGATTGAAAGAAGGAGTCCCAAGCTCCTTTAAGATGCCTTGATGATGATCCTATTGGAGTTATATAAATATAGTGCCCTGGAAAGCAAGTGTATTTACATGTAACTTAATCTTCTTACAGTTACAGGTTTATAATGAAAATATTTGTTATTAATAAAACAAAAGAGTTTGGCTTTATTTGTATAAGTATAATATAACTAGTCATAAGGAACCAATATTCTTTTGTTAATAATATACATATACATGAATATGTGTGAGAAACATGTATATTATTAGAATTTAAATTAATTGATTCACAGTTGAATAATCAAGTTGGTCGCTTGATTATGTTTTAGACTATAATGTTGCAATTTATCTCCATGTAAGTAAAGGAGTTTACTTCAAGGGAATGATGAGTTTCATATCATGATAGTAGTCGACTATCGATAATAACACTATTAAATGAATTTGGAATCACGTATGTTTTAATGAATAAAGGAAGTCGTTACTTTAATCTTAAAACATACATTTTAGCATTTGCTTATTATGGACCATAATCATTATGAGTGATGAACTAATATGTGTTTCATTATAATTCATGATATGATCGGAATGGATTTTTATAGAGTATCAATCCAGTGTCTGCATGTTGAAATTATTAATTGAAACATGTATCGGGGAACATTTACTCAAATAAAGAGTTTATAGTGATATCATCACTTATAGATATTTTATGGAGATTGGTGATGAGTTTGATGGACTAGCTACCCATCAAGTCTTAACACCAAGATGAGATCTTTTGTGTTAATCTCCATATAGAGTAAAATAGGAGATCTAGAAGGAAAAACCAATATAAGGGGAAAACGGTAATTTTACCCTTTATTGTGCAGATGACTATAATAAGGTTCATAATAGGGTTTGCAATTGGACATATGTTCTCATAATATTTAGTAATTCAAGAGTTCAACTAATTGTCTTTAGTGAAATGACATTTAATTAATAGGCTAGAATTAATTCTAATGAGATTAAATTAATTATGGGCTTATTAGAGCTTGAATTATCTAAGTCTAATAAGATTCCCTACTTGACTTCAAGGAAGGTTATCAAGCAAAGTAAGAAAAATAAATGGAGGTTTTAAAACCTATGATTGAATGTTGGGCTTGCACTAATTAATGCTTAACTAGAAGCCAAAATGAACATTTAGAAATGGGCTAGACTTTGGTTTGATTTAATTAATAAGAATAATTAAATTAAAACAAAATTCTTAAAGAAATGGAAGGTGAAATTTGGTTTTATTAGGGATAAATGTGTAGTTTAGCATTAAATTGCCAAATAAAGATGGTATTTATCTTGCTTTATCTTCATTAAATAGAGTAATGGTCTTACCATTAAATGGTTTAATGGTTGTCTTTTAATGATGGCATGAATTGTAACCTTTTAGCATTCATTTGATTAAAGATGAAAGAGGTGCATTTGATGGATCATCTTCCTTCTTTCATCACTAAAACTAAAATTGACATGTCATTTTAGGTTATTGGTCTTTTCATATAGCCATCTTAAAACAAATGAAAAGAGTCTTATTTAATGGCTTCCTTATGTTTGATTAAAGAATGACGTGATGCATTGGATGCTCTACACTTCTTCTTTCTTTTCATGCATAACCAAAATTGACAAGGTGTAAGAGAGGTGTTCTTGCATTTTCTGGACTCTCTCTCCTTTCTTGCATCTGTTAGCTGAAATTTGCATGAGAGGTGTCTCATTTTTGGCTTCTTTCTTCTAAGAAAAATCTCTTCCAAGTATTTCTTCTCCTTTCCCACCAAAGGATCTTATTAACTAAGTTGTCCAAGAAGAACAAGTGGTAGGTCGGATTCGTTAAGGATACAACAATAAGAAGAGGATACATTGACAAAGGAAAGGATTCAAAAGCAAGGCTAAAGAAGGAGAGGATAGCACAGTGAGGAGTTAAAGTTGTAGCAAAAGGAGTCGGTAATATAATCTCCATCTTGTTATTATGATAATTGTTTTCCATATACTATATCATGTATGGCTTGGAATGTTGATTTGGTTATCTTTCTTCCACTATGTTTTGATTTCTAAAAAAGTTTTGAAATCTACCATTTAACCAAATCTTGCATGTTTTATTTTCTGATCCAACAATTGGTATTAGAGCCATTTTTATTATACGTGATTTCAGTTCCTATATGTGATGCATGGGTTGGCAATTAATTTTTGTATCCTACATATTTTTATTTGATAGAAAAATATATGGTGTATGTTTTGTTGTTTCTATTGTCCATAGAATTTATATTTACCATGTAAGATTTCTTCATTAGGTTTGTAACAAGGAGGGTGGTCTATCATCACCAAGTTTCCTCCTTGGCTTCATTTTTCTGTTTATTTTGATTTTGTAATGTACAAATTGATGTAATGATGAAGATGATGCAGCCATGGATTGAAGAAATGAAGAGGTAATGGTTTCGATGTATCCTTTTATATATTAACATAGTTTAGGTTTTGCGAAAACCAAAATGTTGGTTTTTTGTTTCAATGAATCAAGTTTCAGTTTTTATGTAAAAACAAGTGCTGGATTTTTGGTTCAATGAATCAAGTTTCAGTTTTAATAAAAAACAAAGTTCTAGTTTTTTTGTTTCAATGGAACAATTTTCAGTTTTAATAAAAACAAGTACTGGAATTTTTTTTTATCACAAAGATTCAGATTTATGAAAATCTAGTGCTAGAAATTTTGTTTTCAAAGTGACAAAGTTTGGTTTTATAAAATGCCATTGCACTTTTTTACTTAATAGATCAGGTCATGCGAGCGAAGAGTTTGAAGCGGAAGATCCAACCCCCAGAAGATTATTTTGGGCCTAAAAGCCTTGTATTTTTTTATGTTCTAGAATGGACAATCAAAAGTGGCTTATTAGCTTATGAGATGAATGGATGAATGGATGCAAATCATATGTGATATTATGTAATTGTATGCAATTTAGAAAATTGTCAACCTTAGGCTTTGCCATGCATTCATTATGCATAAGATATATAATGAAATACTATAGGATGGATAATAATTGCATATAGACAAGATGGTATTTATTAAAACTTAAAGCCTAAAAAGATTGACTGGGAGAGGATTCTCATGTGAGAGTCCACAGTCTCCATAAGATGGTCCATTGCATATGGTGAAGTGTTACTCCCCACCGGAGGGCATGGATCCTAGATCTTACATGGTTTGGGTCTCCTAAAAGATAAGTTAACTTATTGGTATCAAATGTGATCTCCCAATGAGGCATGATTTGCAAGTACCTTTAGTGGATGAATCAAATGGTTATACACTCAACATAGTTTATCAAATAACCTGCCCACTGTAGCTCTAGTGATAAATGTATCGACAAAATTATGACGCTCAAAAAGTTAGGCATGAAGATGCTTGGTAGCCTTTTGAGTGGGAGAGTCCCAGTTTTTCTTTTAATAGATAAGATGACCAACTGTCACTTAGTCTATTATAGATAAGAAAAATAACCTTCGTATAAAGATTTAATTGTTTTTAAGTTTTTTCAAATCTATCATCATGCATAGATGCATCATTATTATACACAAAGTTCCAATATTGTCAACTAGTTTACTTACTCTTTAATAATTTAAATTTTCAGACATAATTGCCACATAATGAATCCACTTACTTTGCTCTTAACAAATAACAAATTGGAAAACGAAGAGAATTTTAATGAATAAAGATGTAACCTAGACATTGTTCTTCAATATAAACGGATTTCATGGGTATTAATGGAAAATGAGCCTGCACTTATAGGTGAAAATTCAACTCCTGAACAAGTCCAACAACGTGAACGATGGAAAAATGCTAATAAGACCACTAAATGCTATAGTCTGGCTTCTGTTAGTGGAATGCTGCAAAAGAAAATTGCATGCATGAAAATTGCAAGTACAATAGTCCATCACCTATATTGGATGTTTGGTGTGAGAACTAGGTTTGCTAGGGTGAAAGCTATCCAATCATTTTATAATCTTAAAAAAAAAAGCCTAGTGAACTGGTGTGGGATTATATGCTTAAGTTAATCTCTGTGGTTACAGAGGTTGAGAAGTTTGGGGAGGATATAGATGCGAAAATGCAGATGATTAATAATGTGGATACGCAAAGGATTATTATCATCAATAGCTTAAACTCTTTTTTTCAGCAATTGAAGTTAGATTTTGAGCTCAACACCAAGGATTATAACTTAAGTGAGTTAATGAATACCCTCTAAAATACAGAGGAGATATTGAATACCAAGGCTACTGCGCCCGAGGCTAGTGTAGCATCTTCTTCCAAGTCCAAAGGAAAGGGAAAGCAGAAGAAGAAAGGTCCAGTGAAAAAGAAGGCCTAAACAGTGGGTCACTAGAAAAGAAATTGTACGTTCTACCTTGAGTCACTCAAAAGGAAACAAGATATGGGTTTCCTAAGTGTGTTAGGAACTAGAAATATGGCAGAATCATCTGATTCTTAGATATTAGATTCTATAGCCACTAACCATGTTTGTAATTCTTTGCAGGGGTTTCAGCAATGAAACAGACTACTTAAAGGCCAGTTTTAGGTCAAGATAGCAAAGTAGGAGTTGTTATCTTAGATTTTCCTAGTGGTTATAGGTTATATTTAGAGGATGTTTACTACATTCCAATGATTG
>JAOSBN010044620.1:0-15078 GCA_027563595.1 Erythroxylum suave
TCTAATACACCAAAATATCATCTATGAATACAATCAAAAAATGATCCAAATATGGTTGGAATACCTTATTCATCAATGCTATAAAAGCTATCAGAGCATTGGTCAACTCAAAAGGCATCACCAAAAACTCAAAGTGCCCATATCTAGTCCTGAATGTACTCTTTAGTACATCAGTTTTTGCTATTTTCAATTGATAGTACCCTGATCTCAAATCTAGTTTCGTGAACACTTGAGCTCAATGTAACTAATCAAGTAAATCATCTATCCTTGATAAAGGATACTTGTTCTTCGCTTCCACCCGATTAAACTGGCTATAATATGTACACAATCTTAATATCCCATCCTTCTTCTTCACAAACAAAACCGGAGCTCCCTAACGTGACATGCTAGGTCTTATAGAACCGTTGTCCAATGACTCCTACAGCTGGGTCTTAAGTTCCACAAGTGCCATCCCATATGGAGGGATAGATGTTAGAGCAATACTTGGAACTAAATCAATAGTGAACTCTGTCTCCCTATCTGGGGGTAGACTTGGTAATTTAGTATAGAATACATCCAGAAAATTCCTACCAATAGGAATATATTCTAAATTTTTTGTTCATTCCAGGTATCAGTCATATAGGCTAAATAAGCCTCACATCCACCTTGAAACAATCTTAAAGCACTTATTGATGAAATCAATATGGCTGGCACTACTTGACTAAGACCTTAAAATATTACTTTTAGTTGATTACAGCCCTATGTGCAATAAGCCAATCCATACCTAAAATAAGGTTTACTTCTTTCACCTGCAATACTATCAAATTGGCTTTCAATTCCACCTGGTCAACCTGAATAATATACTCTTTACACACTTCTCCAATCACTGTAGTACTAACTGCTGGTGTACTCACCTCTATGCCAAATTTCAACATCTCACAATGTAGTTTAGATGCCAAATGTGGTGTGATAAATGAATGTGTAGATCCTGTATCTAACAATGCAAATGCCTCAAAGTTAAAGACATGTAACACACCTATAATAACATCTAGGGAGTTCTGGGCCACCTGACTCGTAGTAACGTAAATCTTGGCTTGGGACTATGGTTGGTTACTCTGAACCTCAGTTCTAACACTAGGACCTGCTGAATTTGTTCTGCCTCTACCTTTGCCTCTCTATCCTGCTCCGCTAGCTTTATTTTGTTAGACAGTCATCTCAGTCACTGATCCACCTCTCACTCTAGACTGTAGTCCTAAAATGGTGGGATAGTCTCTAATCTAATGCTCAAAAGAGCCACAATGAAAACAAGCTCCCAATATCTTCCAATAGTTTTCTTTCCACAATGTTCACAACTAGGCATCTGTTGTGTTTGTCCTCTTAATACTTAACCTCTACCACTACCAGCTTGTACAAAATCGCCTCTCGGTCTAAACCCAGACTATCTCGATCTAGTCTGTAATTAGAAAGATATATTCTGAGGTTTACTAAATCTCCTACTAGAACCAGCTTGAGACTCACCATGTCTCTTCATTCTGAACTCCTACTTATACTCTCCTTGCCCATCTTTCAATAATTGTTCAATTTGAATTGAGGCAGGTCACTATTCAATTAAACTACTTAGATTGGTAATAGCCAATCTCATCCTGATCTTTGTATTCAGTCTATCCTCAAATCACCTACACTTATCTTCCACAGTCGGAATCAAAGCAGGAGCATACCCCATTAATTCATTAAATTGTGCCTTATATTCAGCTATAATAAGATTGCCCTATTTCAGATCTAAGAATTCCTTCATCTTCCTATCCAAATAGATCTTTGACATATGATTCTCCTTAAAACCCTCAAGAAGTCTTCCTATGGCACTCTACAAGGTCGGGCAAAACTACCAGGAACAATCTTCCAATACTGATAAGTCGGACCTTGCAATAGTGAGACTGCATAGTCAAGTCTCTCGTCCAACTCGTAGTCTGTCTGATCAAACACCCGCTCTATTCTTTCTAACCAATGTTTTGCTTCTGTAGGATTTATACTTCCATAGAAGTCTACAACCCTTTACTTACTAAGTTTATCATACCTTCTCTCTCTCCTTTCAGGAATTCTCAAAGACATTTGTTCAAACTAAGGTACTGGAGACTCTCGATTGACTCCTATGAACTCAAGGCCAACTAATTCTATGACTTGATCTCCTATAGTGGATAACCTATAACAAACAATAAGTGCGATCACTATACGAGTGTCTCACTATATGTTAGGTTTAAATGCTTATATATGTCCCTATAGATGTCAAACCATGCTTTGATAACCAAAATTGTAACACACCATTACCATAGAGCATATGCCCGAAGATCCAGAGGACATTTAAGAACATACCCTATGAAAATGGCATGTTAGAGCAATTGCATTAACTTACTATGGCATCAAATAGATCATAAGTACTTCCAAGACTACATTGTCATTACATTTCATAATCCATGTTTATACATAACATAATATTTGGAAGTTACAAAATGTTCAACATAAAAGGAGAAAACTAAACAAAAGTATTCTATCTAAACTTTGCAGGTAATGGATGACCAGACCTTTAAGACATTCTTTCTTTCAAAATTGATAATACTATACTTTACTAGATTGCCTTAGCAGCTAGGCCTCCCTCGTACCTAAAAATCAACGTTACAATTTTGATGAGTTTGTAAACCCAATGAGTGAACATCATTGATGTGCTCAGTCATGTCAAAACACAATATTACAAATATAAGCCGAATCCTCAATATACCTCATCTCAACAATACATCATGAACTTCACACATTTCAATTATTCATTTCAGAATAATCTAATCAAGTATCCCATTCATTCATATCATCAACATGTACATAAACATTGCATATCTCTATATTAACACAATTCAGTAATACTTCATAGTCTTTCATATGATACATGTAAAGATGCAAATGCTCATGTGACTCCACTTTATTTTATATTTATTGTGATTGAGCACCCATTTATTGTCCCGTATTTATTATGGATACCTGGTTCATTTCATATTATGTCCCATACCTATTGTGGATATCAAGCTCATTAATAACTGAGCATATGGCTCTTAGTGCACATTTATGAGCTTTAAGCTCTTTTTCACACTAGTCACTTCAGTCACAACTTCTTTATCTGATCATGCATGACAATATGATGGAATGCATCAACTTATATAATATGTTATCAATAACTTTCATTCAATATGCACAATCACTTATCACATTCATCAAATCTGAGTCTGGCATTTAACATTCAGTTGAGTATACATTTTCCATATTCATATACGATTCGAAAGCACTTCCAATACATCCCAAATATCAAACTCCTTAGACCAAAAATATCTGGAATTATCGCAATCATATCAATGACAATTCAACATCTAAAAGTTAATCAAAAACAATTCAGTCATAGTGAGAAAACATCTAGGTTAACTCACAGTACACTCTAAATAAACTATTGTCTTGATAAACCGACAATGTTTGGATGTTTACGTTTGATTTATACTTCTTTAGTCATGCAATACACACATATATTTCACACATTACTAAGAGTATCAATCATATGGATATTTAATCTTGCACATATATATATGTTATGTTCAATGCATGCTTAATTGACTTTCCTAGGTATGTATCCTTAATCACGAGTCTTGATTATTCAAACATTATAACTTATATCTAACTAGCTTGCAAATTTAGGTTTATATCTCAAGTAAACTTTATTATTCTAAATTCATCAACCACACATTTACCAACCCTTTTCTAGCATTATATATATTCACACAATTCCCAATTCTCATTCATTCATTCCTAATGCATGATTCATATCCTTTGGATCATATTTGTATTCATAAAAACACTTTCGTTCCTTTAGCACTTATAAATTCCAAATTTAGATACATTGATATCCATCAATCCTTTCCTTAAGTTATGACATCAATTAACAACCTAAACTTATCAAACATTTAACTAACTAATCGAACACTAAACTAGGTTCATTTTAAGCCTCAATCAAGTCCAAATGCATAAAAATAAAGTAAATTATCCTTATTTGGTTCAACAATCAACAAAACATAATTTGTTCACTTCAAGGCATTGCCCACGATCGTGTATATAGATTCCATGATTGTGGGAGGAGAGAAGTGAATCGAAAGTTCACCATCCATTTCCTTTAAAAAAAATTCTAGATTTTAGCACCTATATACCAAATTCAAAACATCTTCTTAATATTCCATCAAATACCTCAATTAGAACTTAATTATACTCCAATTCTTAATCAATTTCATCTCCAATTCTAACTCAAATTTATTTAATTGGCAGTCATTATTTATTAGCTTTCATACAATAAAATAAAATAGAAATTATCATTCACTATCATACATTTAGTCCTAGCTCTTTCTCATTTCAGGAACACTACACTATCTTTCTTTAACATAAATACACCTTCATTAAACTTCAAATCCAAATTTAATTCATCCATGTATCAACCTATAGCCCACAGTTTTCACACATAAAAAACAAAGCATAAAAATATTCAAGTTCATCCATCATATTCCAACACACTTCATCATCAACATCATATACAATCTATCCAATTTAATCATCATAATCTTTCTATTATACATGCCATAAAGAACAACACTTTACTTTTTATTTAGCTTCCATTTCTAGCTCAATTCATCAAGTTAACCTAGCCCTCCACTCTTGGAAGATCATCATAAACTCAAGGTGAAAACAAGTTGGTTTTTGGTAAGGATAAAGGACAATAACAATCTGGTTCTTTAGTTATCTTATGAAGGGTAAAAGTATAGATTTGGTGTGGCAATTAAGCTAGGCTTAACCCAAAATACAGAGATGTGAGATAGAGATAATTTCAGTGAAGAGAAAAGAAGAAGATGGTGAACATTCCAATATAAACTTTTGTTGCATTAGCTTAATTCAACTAGGTGCAAAATGTCGCTCTTTGGCAATGGCATTTGTCACTTGGCATGTAAACCACTTGCCCTCTAAATAAACTGCTATATGTCACCTTATTATTAGTCCATTTTTCACTCAATAATTGTTTCCATTTGTCAATTATTTACCCATGCCAAATGTCACTCAGTTGTTTATGCCATTTGTCACTTATTTCATAGGCTTAGTCATCCTAATTTTTCATGTGTCAATTTGTCTATCCACTTTGCATTTTTCTAGTCTAAATATACATTTTAATTCATCAATTTTCCAATTGTAACAATCAATTCCAAATTTACTGCTTGTAACCAATCAAACTAAAAGTTAAGACATAAATAACAAACAATTCACATCATGATCATTGTAAACATCTCATAGCCCAAAATATGTCAATTGAGTGCATATACTATCTTTGCATTGTTTTCTAAATCATGATTCATATATGTATGCGAATATCATGCATATGAATGAAATGAATTTCATAAATTCCCAAAATATTACTCATGTGCAATAGTTTAACGTTCTAACCCTTAATATGGAAAATGGGCTCTTACAATTGTGACCTGAATGAACAAATTCAAGCTTTCCTCCAAAGAAGGCTTGTTTGGTGGGTTTTGAAGTGGGGATTGCCTTTGGTAATAATTTGGCTTCTAAAAATTGTGGTATTGTGGTTGGCACTATACTGGTGGATTATTGGTCTTCCATGAAAAATTGGGGTGGTTTCTCCAACCACTGCTATAGGTGTTTGAATACGGATCATTTCGCTCCCTAGATGAAAACCATTAAGTGAGTTCACTTGTTCTTCCTCATCTACAAAAGGCTGATGAGAATACGATCAAACATTATCTCTATGACCACAAGTTCCTCATATACCAAATACCTCTTGATTTGGAACATTTTGGGGTAGTCTTATAGTTAGCATCTTTACATACCTTGTTAACTCAGCTAACTACATAGCCAATTCTTGATTTGAGCTCACTTTATAAACTACAACTTATCTACCATCATGCTCATTTGTTGAGAATTATCCCCCAACTTTTGAAAGATTTCATACGTTTCTTCAATCATCCCTTCTCCCATAACTCCTCCTGGTGCATTGTCCACTATATACTGACATTGTTGCATTAATCCATCATGGAAGAATTAGTTCTACATGTGAAGTGGAAAATGATGGTATGGACACTATATAAGAAAAGTTTGAAGCATTCCCACACCTCATAGAATGGCTCTCCCTCCATTTGAGTGAAGGTTGATATCTTCATCTATAACTTAAAAGTATTTTGATGGGAATATAACTTCCCATAAATTTGTTGTACACCTCTTCCCATATAATCAATGAACCAGGTAGAAGGGTCATCAACCATGCCTTGGCCCGATCCTTCAATGTGTATGGGAAGCATCTCATTTTAAGTTGATCTTCACCTAAGCCATCCAAAGGGAAGTTATAGAGAGTAGTATAGAATTCTTAAATGAAATTCAAAGGGTCTTCACTGGGAACCCCATAGAAAGATGGTTGCATTTTATAGTGGATACTCTTCAATTCATAGTTCCTAGTTGCCTCTCCTAAATGTATGCACGAAGTGGCAATACCAATCACTGGTCTAACATACTCTTTCACCACTAACTACCTTTCACCCATCTTTTGGTTATTATCTTGATCTTCATGCTTGGGTTCCTTATGATGGTTTTTAAAGTCCCCTTGAGGTCTTAGTATTCGTTGTATGTTATCAACAAAAGGAATGGGTTCATTATCTAGAGATCTCCTTCCTGGCATAAACTAAACGAACTCACTTCCTAGAGACCTCCTTCCTACTAGTGACTAACTAAGGCAATGTTAAATCAATAAAAAAATTTGAACAAACAAATCAATAAAACATGTATGCATAAATAGACAGAAATAATCGACAAAACAATCAAAATTAAATCAAGCGTAATCACTAACACCACACCGATAACGATGCCTAAAATAAGTTCTAAAAATACCTAGGCTATCCTAATCGTAAGTATACGAGATAGTTATAATTGATTACCTAGGGTCATCTCCCATAGAGGTGAAATTGGTCTACATAAATTAACTTCGAACAAAAACAAAAATAGATGCAATCCTAAACATTCTATCCTAATTATTAAGTGAAGGCTATAAAGAAAATCAAAAAATTAAACTCAGAAGTAAACCAATTTTACTGGAAACAAAAACATAAAGATTAATCAAAGTGGAAAACTATTGAAAATTAAATTCACTAATTTAATCTCCTATGCATGATGAAGGGGAAATGATTGGATAATTGTCTTACTAAAATTAACAAGTGGGTTTTAAGATCAACTTGAATAATAAACTAAATATAACTTTCGTATTCGACAATTTATCATCTGAATTAATTAACAATTTATCATCTGAAGTAATTATGGAAACCCGACTTCTAATTATCACTTAAGTTAATATAATTCTAATTCTTAACCTAAGCGCCTATAGTTTCTTGTTCCATATCAAATTTTTTCTCTCAATCCTTCATTTAATACCAAAATGATACAAAGTTTGGTGATGCTATTACATCCATTCAGTTTACAAATTATAGTAAACATAAGACAACAATATAGTCCCTCAATCATGCATATTTGACTAAAATAGCTACATTAATCTTCAAGAAAAAGAGATCAGCCCATCATGGAAATAACAAGATTCATCATATTCAAATACTTCAATTCCATCTTTATCAATAAAAGAGAATTATTTATGCAATAAACCAAGCAAATAACTAAATGAACTATCAAAAGATAACAGAGTATCAATCCGTTAAGCTAACAAAGTCATAAGTTCAGTAAACAATAGAAAAGTAAAACACAGAGAAATTATGCAACAAATGCATAACAGAGCAAGCAAATAAAGAACAGATGAGGGAGTTGGAGTGGTCACTTATACTCTTAAGCTCTCTACGTTGGCTCTCACCTTTTGCTCCTACTTGGTTCTCACCCAGATGATCAGATGCTCAAGCTATTTCCACTCTCTACTATTCCTCTTCTTCACCTCACTTGACTGGTCTCTTCTTTTGCCCTTATCTTCTTTGCCTTCTTTTTCTCTATCTATTTTTGTGTTACAAAATGTCCCAATGTGTGTATGTCAAGAATGTGTGGAATGATAGAATATGCTGCCACCCTCCTTTCTTCTTTCTATTTGTAGTCTCATTTTAGTTCTAGGTTTTCGAGTCTTCAACCTGCAGATGTTATGTAATAATTAGACGAATGAATGAAAAAACATGTCACGGGGTGACTTTGTTTGTCACCCCATAAGGGCTAGTAACCACCGTGACTTAAGTTTCACGATGGTGACACTTTTGGTCACCACCTTAACTAAGCTTACCACAATGGTAACACTTCAGTTTCTTTTCATATCAAATTTTCATGAACTTTTATTTTTCATACAAAATTAACAAAACATTCCCTTCAACCTTCATGCAACACTAACGACCATTTTCATTCAATTCATTTAAATTTGGACTAAAAATACCAGAATTTGTAACCAACGCCAAGATATGAAGGGAAGCAAAATCAATAGAAATTACACACAAAAGTTTCTCAAGTCTATGTTTCAACTAACTTAGAGAGCTCTTCAATGATTATACCACCTATGACAGTCCCCAAAACTCATATGGTTGATATTTTCACAAATCATATTAGTATTGTATCCTATTCTAAAAATACTACTCCTCCTCCACAACTTACAAAATTGATTGATATAGAAATTAGCTATGAAGAAAGCAAAGACTATGTCTAGCATGGAGGATAGGAGTCTTCAAGATGTTACCACTAATGTAGTTGGTTAGTACCACAGCAACTATAACTTTAGACATCATGAAAAATATTCATGTGTATGCAAGAGGAAGGGATCATTAGGAGATATCTATCACCAAATTAGGATTCCAACTGAGTAAACCACATCGAGGGCAAAAGAAAATTTCCGCAATATAGTAGATCAGTCACTATGGAAAAGCTCACTACCATTCCAAATGGACAGAGTAGCACTAAAGTAGGGTAGTACAAGATCGTCCAGGGTGCCAACACCACCAAGATGTTGAGACCAGCTAAAGATAGCTCAATTAGAGAAACATATGGAGCAAATATTGGTTGTTCAATGCATTATTCAAGCACATCAAGCGACACTAACGAAGCGAAGCAAAAGATGAAAAGCCCATGATAGATGGATGGAGGAGGTACTCGTGCAGATGGAGGGACGTCTTAGGATATCCATCCCACTTCTAGCATATGGAGTGGTTACCTCATCTCCAGGCCTACAGTAATATAAGGCTCCAAAACCTGAGGATCCTCCTACGATAGACATGTTAGAATCACCGGGTTAATGGATGCTTTATTTTGGTTTTTCTTTTCTTTTTTATTATTTGAGTATCGTTTTTATTTTCCTTATTATTTTATTTTGTTGAACATTAATGCACTGTTATTTTATGTTATATTACTTTTATTTCCAAGTTCTTTACTTATTTTATTTATTATTTTTCTTTTATCTTTGTATCTTTTTTTGTTTATATTTTGCTACATAATATAAGATGAACGTCCAATTCAGGACTCTATGCATCTTATTATTCAGAGCAATACCAATCATAGCTTTCTTATTTTTATGTTTTATGTTTTATTTTATTTTTATATTCTTCAATTGTGTACATTAGGGACAATGTACAATTTTAAGTGTAGGGAAGGGTTTCAAATTTTTAAGTCTATTATAATCTTTTTTATTAATTGACATCCTAATTTAGTTAAAAACGGTCCAAATTACTTTAGATCATTATTCATTATTGATTTGAATTAGCATGCAAAAGGATAAAAGTTAAAATAGACTTGCTTTTATAAGTCATATTTTTAGTAATCATTTAGATAATTAATTTAATCAAAATTGCATATTATTTACAGATAAGACTTTTTCCTAAACTTTTGTGCCTAAGAGTAAATAGATTGTTATTTAAGGATCTTTTATTCTTTTACATGTGTTATTATGCATAGTAAGATAATTCTAGGATGTGCTTTTATTATTTACATTGAGACTACAATTATTAAACTAAAAGCATTGAAATGATAAAGGCATTTAGATTCAACCATTTATTTATCATATTTTCTTGTTTATTATTCTACCATATTTTATCCCTTAGGTTTAAACATTTTTTTGATTTAGCCTTTTCATTGACTAAAACCACGTTATTTGCCTTTACCTTAATTTACTTGAAAGCCTTTCTATTATTTTTCACCCAAAAGGATTTACATTTACTTGATTGTTGAACTTGGATTTTGTTAAAGAATTTTAAAAGAGGTCCAATATTTCTTTATTGTTGGTATATGATGAATGCTCGAAGAAAAATAAAAAAATAACAATAAAATTATAATATATGTTGCAAGCATTAAATAATATATGTTAAAGTTATTGTACCAATCAAATTATGGTGTAAAGGACTTACGTTGTGAAGAACAAAGTTTTGTAGAATTTTGTTTGTCTAAATTCCCTTCAATGTTATCACCCTTTTGTTATCCTTAACATACCTTTACCTAAGCCTCATTAACACCTTATAGCAAGATCTTTTTCTTTTTGTTTATAGTTTACTTATAAGTGGTGAAGATATGATGTTAATGCAAGTTTATGGTTAAGAATCCTTTTGTGCATTGATTTGAGAGTTCCTACACTTTCCACCCTAACCACTTTAAGTGCATTGAGTGAATTATAGGTGAGGGTGCAAAATTTTTTCCTTTTGATTTGAAAATATTATATATCTTATTACTATTTTGACTTATGAGGGTTGCTTCTAGGATAACTTGAATTTAATTATAAGTTAATTTGATTGATATGATAAGATGATTTAGAGTGTGGATGAACAACGCAAGGTTTATAAGGGATGAAAGTCTATAAGTTTGATGATTTAGCCTATGATTTTCTTGAAGACTAGAAAGGATTTAAGTAAGGGGATGTTTATCAAATGATTAATTGATTACATTTATATACCTATATTTAGTGTGATTTGCTTATTATTTAAGAGTTTCATAGTATTTTTACACTTATTTTCCTTTGTTTATGTTTTTAGGTGATAATTACCTTTATAGACTAAAAGGAGAAGTATTCGGGTGAAATCGTGGCATGGCATGGAATTGAAGAATTTGAGCAATTTTGGAGATACACAGTTGTGTATAGTGATCATATAAGTCACTGTAAGTGTGTGAAACTTCAAAGAAACTATTTTTTCCTTTATGAACATACATAATTATTTATGTTACCCGTGTAAGCTTCTACAACCATGTAAAGTCACATAGTAAAGGTGTATACATAATTATTTATGTTACCCGTGTAAGCTTCTACAACCATGTAAAGTCACATAGTACAGGTGTTTTAAGATACATGATCACCTACACAACCGTGTAAGTGAATGTGTATGTTCCATAAACCATAATTTTCACTATAAAAAGGATATTATTGAAGGTACGAAAGGGGAGGAGGAAATTAGAGACATCAGAGACAACTAAAAAGGAAGAAGAAATAAAAAAAAGGGAAGCAAATTTTCCAGCACAAGGAAAAGAAAAGAATTTCAAATTTCTTCTCAACTCTTTTCTTATTTCCTTGTTGTTGTTAAATATTCATGATGATTATCTTTTATCGAGAAATTGGATTGATTCACTTGTGTTATGTTGTGCAGTGAGACTTGGCATCCCAATAGACCTTTAAACATTAAAATAATAGGCAATTGAAGAGAGATCTTAATTATTTATTAGTTATCTATAGGATTGCTTCCCAATAGAGTAGTTAGGAGTAATTTTGAGAGGAGAGATTGCAACTCAACTCTAATATATTTCAATTGGGATTACTTAGTTAGATATTAAGAAAGGGTACTCACAACTATAGGATATCTAGGATCAAGTGTGATTGAATCAAAAAGGTAAAGGAAAAACAAATAAGGATAGAAGTAATTCCTAGCTTTAGTTTAATTTGTAGTTAAGCATCTTATTGTTTACTTTAAAAAAGTTTACAAGAATTTTTGGGTGATTATATAATCCTCATGGGAATGATATCTTCTATACTATAAGTTACAATCTATATACTTGTAGTATTGAAAGCTTTTCATATAAAACTATCAACAATGCACTAGTATGGAAAGGAATGATGTGTAAGAAGTAGATGAGGTGGCAAACTTGGAGCAATATTTAAGAGGAAGTTGCAATGACTAGGAGAACAACTATGAAGAACACATTATGTATTGACTAGCTTTAGTTTCAACATTAGGTTTTTTTTTTGGTATATAAACTCTAAATCCCTATTGTTTTTAATTGATTTCTTTCATTAGTTATTTTTTCTTTTATTAGTTTATCATTTTAATTACCTTAAAACAAATATTTGGTTTTATTTGGATTGTTTGTTTAACTAGCATTAATATGATTAGTAACTAGTTCTCTATAAAACTAATACTTTGGAACCACTCCAATTTTATTTAGCTATCTATAATTGACTATGTGTATTTTTAGATAAATATTAGATCAAGTTTTTTGCACTATTTTTGGAGAACTACTACAAGATTTGAGACATTTAGTAATAACCTTTTTGTGACTAACTATTATTTCGTCATAGATATGAGGTTTTAGTGACGAAATAATTGACTGACACTATTATTTGGATTGACTCTGATGATTTATTTATTCTGTCATTACTAGTAATTGTAACAATCTAGTATCTTTCACAATTACCTTATCACTATTAATATATTAATAGTGTTAAAAAATTTTATCACTAAGTTCTATCACTAAAAGCATGTCCAATTTGGCGCTCAAGTAATTTTGGCGGGACTGAATTGTAATTGTGACAAAATATATATTGATCGCTAATATTTTCTATTTGCTTTTACAAAACATAATTTGGTCGCTAATACTTTTCTCTTGTTGTGACAAAACAATTTATCGTCACACAATATTTTACCTTTTGTGATTAAAACTTTTGTCAATAAAAATTGAATTAGTTAATGTCTACTTAATATTGTCTCAAAAACAGAATTATCACTATGGTCACTACTATTTGTAATTTTTGTGACAAAAAATTTTGTTGTCACTTGATCATCAACTTTTTGTTACAAAGGTTATTTTCACTATAAACAAAACAAATTAATGATAATTATTTCTTGTCATAATAACATATTAAAATTAATTACTCTAATTATTAATTTTGTCATTACTATACAAATTTTAGGGACCAGAAATTACTTCTCACAATTTTTTCTTTAATATTATTTTTTGCAAACAAATTCAAATATTTTCTTATAAAATATTTAAACTACATATATTGATAATCCAAAAGTAATATTTTACATATCAATAGATATTTACTAAACATAACTTTGAAATTTTATAAAAATCAAAATCAAAATAAATAAAATTTATATATAATGAAAATCTTGTTCCAAAATATTAAACAAAATTATTAATCGATTCAAAATTTAAAAACAACGCTCTTGCCATTGCTCAATCACTGTCATCGTTGTCTTCCTCATATTCACTTAATGAATTTGTCTCATTATCATTCATAAAATAAATAATTTAAATAATATTAATTTATATTTTGATTGTATCAAAATTAGTCTATCGAGTCAAGTTCCATTCATCTTTCACTTAGGTATGGTTTTAAATTCGTCATATCATGTTTAGGTTTAAGTTGTATTATATTGTGAATGTGGTTTCTTCATTGTAAATATAACCACAATTATAACTGTATTGTTCATAATAATAATTAATGTTATTTTCAATTGGAATATAATTTAAATTTTTATTATAAAAGTATTTCATATGATAATAGACTAAATTCTTTTTTTAATCTAAGAATAATTTTTATAAAAAGTGAAATTGCAAGCTTTGAAGATTTTATATTTTTTTAAAAGAAAAAAATACATTAGAATTTAAAGAGATTATATATTGAATTTATTTTTAGTTATTTATTTTAAATATGTAATAAATTAAATGTATATTCAATATGTGATTCATAAAATTGTACAGGGAAGTTATTAAACAATGCAATATTAATGTATCTTTAAAATTATAGCCGCCAACACCGAAAAAAAGGAAAAAGATGAGCACCACCGTACTAAAATTTAGGATGCTTCGGTGCATTCTAACGTCAAGGTTTCAATTAAAATGACGACGTATTAATATATTTACAGCTAATACGGCAGCCAACAAGCCCCAGCACCAAACAACTCAAAAACACCGTATCGATCTCATTTTCCGTCGTTCACTCTCGAATTTTCGGAGAACGTTTTCGATTCCTGCTTCTAGTTCAAGCTTTTAGCATCCTAGCGCACCCGACTTGAACCAAAAGTTGAAAATACGAGCTGCCTATTAATATTATCCAATCTAATTTTCCTGCCTGGATTCGCCGTCTGAGAAACCTTAATTTTGGTCTCTATCTCTTCGAGTTGGTCTCTGTCTTTCTAACACTCTCTTTTCAGATAACAATCGTCTCCATGACGTAAAGTTTTGATATTGTTTACTTTTTGTTGTTGGGTTTAGAGTGCTTTAAGGGGGAGGAGTTACACGCCATCTGCGCTGAGAGGTTAGGGTGGTCAGAGAGGGAAGAGCCCTAGTCCTAGGGGTCGACAGTGGCGAGAATAGGGATATTCCGACAACTCTTCTGGTTCGAAACTTTCGTGATGATCGCAGGTTACCCATTTTTATTTAATTATAAAGTTTCAAACTTATCGTTTCTTTCTTGTGGATTTTTGTGCGATATGATAGATTTCAATTTTATTTTATCTTTTCTTTTTAAAAAATTTATTTTTTGTCTTCTAATAAGAGACAATGTTGTGAATATCGAACTGAATTTGGTATCAGATTAAGTTCTAGAACGGTACTGTACTGATACCGGTCAATATCGAGTACCGTATCGAGCAATTTTTTATATTTATAAAATAGTCCTTGAAATTTTTAAAATTTCAAAATAGTCCACTGATATATTGTATAGTTATATACTATATAGTTTACTGTTTACAAGTTTACATTAATCCTATTTCCAAACATCATAATAATAAATAATAATCACAATTAATAATTTAATAAAAAATGACAATAATTTTTAAATATTTCAATATAAAT
>JAOSBN010044631.1:0-15077 GCA_027563595.1 Erythroxylum suave
AATACATATAAAATAGTTTGCTATTATATATTATATAGTCTTATAGTTCATATTTTAATAAAGTATAATTATGTATTATAATTATAGGTTATTATAATTATAATATTATTATGTAACACTATTCTTACAATTATATAGTTTATTATATATAGCTATTAAGTACATAATAAAAGTTATTAAACCATTAGTATTTGAAACATTGCAAATACTCAAATTATAAAATTTAATATTATAGGAGTTATCACAAATTTAGTCACATAATATTGTTAACTATTATTAAAATAACTCATTAATATTATATAGTATAATTATAACTTATTATATTAATATCATAAACAGAAATGCATAGTATAATTAATATAGTTGGTACGTTCGCCTTATATACTAAATTATAAATTAATATATAATCTAATTGTGTTACATATTAAATGTAATGATTATATAACTACACATTAAAATATACTATATACATACATATATATATATATATGTATGTATGTATGTATGTATGTATGTATGTTTATAGTATATACCAATTACTTAACATATGTCACTGTTATATAATACTTATTTAATATAATAAAAATGTTACAATAATATTAGGGTATCTATGTGATTTATATAATATCCAGTATTAAAATGATGATTAATATTAACATATAATTACCTAGATATTTGTTACCCACATATTCCAACGTAATAAATATAAGTTATATTGGTAGTAACATATATAATAGCATAGCTTGATAATTTATATGTATTATATATAAATTACTATGTATATATTATCTTTATCATTACTATACAACTATTATTAATAATATAACAACCTATTAACAAATGTTATAACTAAACAATACAAGTTTTCTTGTGTCATTACTTATTGTATATCTATAATATATATAAAATACATATATGTGCAGTAATGATACATTGTTATTAATTATAAGAGTTATATATAATAATTACTTAATTATACAATAATATATACACTATATATTGTATAATTAATCCTTAGAAATGTGGGATAGAGTACTAAGTTAGAAGTCTGTCTGGTGATTTTGTGTACAGTTCTTAAATGCTTGTTATTATGTTTAAACACTATAAGAAAAATGTCATTTTACGAAGAAAATTACCGATGGAAGACATCAACATTCTGTCGGTAAATAAGTTTAGCGACGAACTTTACCGACAGACAAAGGCATTATAGAAATGGTCGTAGCTAATAATTACCGAGAAAGCAGAATGTCCATCGGTAAATTTACCGACAAACCATTAATTTACCATCGGTAAACATGTCGGTGGTTTATTTTCACTGTTGGTAAAAGTAAAGATGGACAATGTTTTTCCATCAGCAGATGTACCAACATTCTGCTCTTTTCTATCGATAAGTTTGTTAAAACGTTACCGACGATTACATTTGTTCTGTCGATGATCTGATCGACAGAAGTCTAGTCATCTGTTGGTAAATTTCGCGACAAAATTGGTTATTTTTCCAGTGATTACCAATGGTTATTCATGTTCCATCAATAAATACAATTGTTTTTACCGACGAAGTTACAAACTTCCGTCGGTAAATCAACTAGAATTTAAAAAAAATGTGTCAATAATTTTTATTTAATGATGTTATGGTTAATGCATAATGTAAACAATTATGAATTTAAAAATATATATTTAATTTGTTTAGACAGAAATTTGATTGATGATATAAAGTTTGATAATAAAAACACTACATTGTATATAATAAGTATTTATAATTCAAATTAAACGACCAAAAGTATACTTCTCATCTGGTGATGGCGGATGCTCTGATTGGTGCGATGAGGTGCTACCCCTACCCTTCAATTGATCCACCTCATTGCGGAGCTGAGCTAAGTACTCTATCAATTGTTGTAACTAAGTTGCCAATTTCCACACTATGCTTCAAAGCTCTTGCAGTTCATTGGTTATGGACTGCCTACTAGATGCTGCTGTACTGAATGTGGAGGATTGCAAATAACATGTGTTCGTAAATGAACCTAAACTAAATATCCTCCCGCAATGATCCCTACCACCCACTGTAAGAAGATAAGTTTTAGTCTCATTAACATCTTCAGACTGTTCAGACTGTCGTTGAATGTTTTCTTATATTTGGTCCTATCAGAAGGCAATATTTATATTAGTAAGTGATAGTTATTAAGCATTAATATTAAACAACAAATTTCGCATACATTTAATTCTCTACAACAGTTGTTGATGAATGTCACACCGTCATGTTTCTCAGTGTGAGTGTATAAAAAGAGCTGACGAGGTGTAGGCCTCATGCCTATAGACTTTTCCTACATAAGAATAAAATGTTATAAGAGTACTAGAACATATAAAAATTAAAAATTTCGACAGAGTTTCCTCTATTTTCATGATATCTAATCCCCCGTTGAATAAAGATAATAACTCAATAACACAGCCATATATGGCACCAAACATTTATAACATTATCATTCTCAATATGAAATACATATTTTTATTCCAAAATTCATACATCAAATTCAATTGAAATACATCAAAGAAAAGAAATAAGAATATAAATGTAAAATGTAGATACTTACATGTACCTCTGCATGCTCGTGGTGGGTAATAGATCCTCAAGTATGTACGGGAAGACTCTCTGCCCCCGATCCTCCACGTCTGTTGGCCGAATTACGCTTTGAAATGGACATTGCCTCAGGTAATGTCCAATATTGCTGCCAACGACTCCATATTTCTTCAAAAATGTAAGGCGGTCATACACCGACCCTGTGTATCATAGCGACAAAGTCTCGATAATGTGTACGTGCTCATCTCTCCTATACTTTATAGATGATCGCATCAAATTGAGAATCCTAAAAAAATTATTTATGAAACAAATGGAAAAACATTCGATAAATACTTATGATGTAATATTATTTATGTAATTAATGTATAAAACTGTTAATTAAAAAAGAAAATAATAGTTTTTGTTGTACCTCAAACTTGTGATAGTAAAATTCCTTTGTTGCCTGAGAGATATTCTTCTATGCATAACCTCAGGATCATTCTTCTCCTTGAATTTCAATGTCATTTTTCTTAAGCATGGTTCAGATGGACATATCCTAATATAAAAACAAATAAATCTATATCATTTTTAAAAGTTAAACCTATAACTTAATTATAAACATATAATGTTTTATCTATTTTCACTTACATATTACTGAAAATTGTAATGTAAGTTTTTCCATCGGGTCCCTCAGCTCCAGGGTGCCTGCGTCTCCTTCATCTGCATTGTTTACCCTTAATGTCTCTGTTAGTATAAGGGTGGTGAATGATGTAGGGGTGGTTGATGGTGTAGCAGTGTAGTAGGTGGAGGGGGAGGAGGTGATTCAACTCCAGCTACTATACCATGAGATGCTTCACCTATACAATAAGTACCTTTGAATCGTGGTCTGAATCTTGGTTGTATCATATCTTATCTACTCTTTGGTGGCATATTTCAACCTGAAAGTAATATTTGATTGAATTTTGTAGAAATATTATAATTTTATTTCAATATTTTATACAATATATTGAAAAGGAAATAATTGATTTGTTGAATACAATATTCAATTACAAACACAAATTAATTGCTATCATCATTTAATTGTAAATCAAAATCATCTTCTTATTCTAAAGAATTTGAATCAAACTCAGGCTCTTCTTTAGATCTCTAGCCTTCCTCATCCTCTCCAGATAAAATTTCAACATATTTATTACATGGAATGTTCAAAGGTTCATTATCCTCATATGCGACAGATGCATTTATTTCATAAGCATCTTCCTAAAACACTTCACTTTCAATTCTTTGTTCTCCTTTTCCATGTGATTCAAAAACACCTCTAGGTTTAACTTTGTAAATAACCAACCAATTTGACTTATCTTGTCGTAAGCTGGGAAAAGGGACATAATACACCTGGATGGCTTGCATTGCCAACATGAAAGGTTTAAAATTTTGAAATCTTCTTTGTTTATTGATTTCAACTAGATTGTATCGACTATGCACTTTTGTACTAACATTTGGAGTTGGATCAAACCAGTCACACTTAAATATCACACTTCACTTTATTGGCAATGCAAGGTACTCAATTTCAAGTATCTCAATAATTTTGCCATAGTAATCCATCAATTCTCCATGTATGCAAACTCCACTATTTATTGTTGCCATGTTATGACCATGATATTCTATATGATACTTGTATCCATTAACGAAATACATAGGATATGATTTAATAGTTTGCAAAGGTCCCTTCGCAAGATCACATATGGACTTGTTCTCTATTGGATTTTCTAAGGCCTACAGAAAAGAAAATATCATATTAAACAGTATAATGTCATTTGAACACTTAAATCTTATAATTCAATCATTTCAATATTTGTAAGTGAAAACTTACATATTGCTCGAACCATCAAGGAAAGTGTCTTCCAACTTCTTTATTGATATCATCTTGTGATTTGTCTCGCATGAGCTTGCATAATAATTCCTTGTATAATCTAAAAACATTATTATGTATTTTAGTTATGAATAACACAAAATTTCAAAACTGAAATAATCACTTGATACTTACTCCACGAAAAGTTGAACCTCTTGACAATTCAATAAAATGTAACCATGGGCAGCCTCAATTCTTCCGCTGTTAACATTCTTCTTATTGAATGTCTATATGTTTGTCCAGGATATGTGAAAATGGATAAGTTACCATATGCATCACTAGTTCCGCCCCCATCATCATTACGAGGAACTTTTCTTTCTCTTGTGTGAACATACGGCTCAAAATAATGTGAACAAACTATACTAGCTTCCTCCACTAAATAAGCATTACACATCGAACCTTTAACTTTAGCCTTGTTCTTCACATTTTTCTTCAAGTGATGCAAATACCTATATGAGCAACTAGGGTTAGTTCAATTTAGTTATTAAAACATGCTATGACTTCAATTACAATCATTTTTGTTGAATTTCCTCTCAAATGGATACATCCAATGACATTGAACTGGACCGGCTAGTTTAGCCTCATATGCTAAATGGATAGGTAGATGTTCCATACAGTCAAAGAAGCTTGGAGGAAATATCCCTTCTAACTTGCATAAAATTACTGGAATTTTAATTTCTAGTTTTTCTATTTTAGCCAAGTTGATTTAAGATGATGTTAAGCTTTTGAAAAACAAATTTAATTATGTTATTACTTCCCAAACCTTATTTGGTAGCAACTCCTGAAATGTAATTGGAATTATCCTTTGCATAAACACATGACAATCATAACTTTTCATCCCAAATAATTTGTACTTCCTCATGTCGACACACCTTGCCAAGTTTGAAACATAATCATCTGGAAACTTTAGACTTTTCAACCATTCATATAATATTTCCTTCTATTTTTTGTCCAATGTGTAACATGCTTTTGGATATTTATTGATGCAAAGATCTTTATGTAACTTATTCCTTCTACAAAAAGGTTTCAAATCAGCTTGTGATTTTGCATTGTCTTTTGTTCTCCCTTCAATGTTCATTATAGTATTGACAAATTGTCAAAAAAAAAATTCACTATGAATCACATCTAGATTATGATGTATAAAATTAGTTTTCCAATATGGTAAATCCCAAAAGATGCTTCATTTTCTCCAGCCAAGATTTCTGTTAATGCTTGTATTAATTTCATCAGCTTCAAATTCTGTCACTTTTAGCAATCCTAATTCCTCTATCTCCTGCAATATCTCTTCACCAATTTTATGAGGAGGAGGAGTAAGATCTCAAAATCATCCACAACATCTCAAACTCATTCTATATACAGTAAATACTGAGACTATTAAAGAAGAACATAAAAGCGCATCAATGATTATAAGAATATTCTAAATAACAACACAAAATCAAGAACTCCTTTGGATTCACACAAAATCCAATGGTATCATAATCATATTATTAAAGCAATACATATAGTAAATATTAATTAGGACGACCAACCTATATGGATGGACTTTAGACTATAACGAAGAAAGATGAGCAATGCTCTCCAACACAATATATGGCTTGTGAAAAAGAATATGAAATATTTAGTATAATGCATTTGTTCTAATACAACATGCTAAAGTAATGTGGTCCATCATGCTATAGGAGTAAGATTGTGAACAAACTTTCATCGGCCTATTTAATCCTTTTACTAGAGCAATATTAAAGAATACATAATCTTAAAAGAGGCATATTTTATCCTTGAAGTGACTATCAAAAGTAGACCACATCAAACATAAATAAATTCTTAAACATTATGTAAGAAAATAAGTCCAAATTATGCAAACTAATGATCATTATCAAGATTAAAACATATAAACTTTAGTGATTAGACAAGTTTAAAGCCTAACGACATAGAAGATTCAACATACCATGCTTTAGTATTCTTGAAATTGTAAGCATCATACTGTATAGATATTTGAGTTTTAGGTCTGCTCAGTGTATTTGTCTTTGCAATATACAAAGTCTAGCAAAATATTATATGATATATTAAATTACTATAATACGTTATATCATATAATTTATTTAATATACATTAATTTTTTCTGGTAATTCTTACTTTGAACGTTTATACCAATCTATTAATATAAAATTAATAAACTAAATTTATTATATGTATAAATTATGTAATAACAATATAATATATACAAATGTATTGTATGTATAATATATATAATTATATCATATTAATATCACTTAATATAACCAAATAGTAATTAATTACATATATAACAAATTATATGTATATTTATCTACAAAATTTAGACTATATATTAGATAAGTTTAATATTATTATACGTATTAACAATTATAAAGTAACTTACTATTAAACTAATATAGGTTCATATGTGGTATTAAATTTATGTATATTACAAATATAGGGGTTATAGTCTAGTTAATACAAATGTATATTATAATAATATAAATTTAATAGATCTTAAATTATATATAATAATACATATAATTTATAATAACACTATAACCCATATAAAAGTTATCCAATATTTATAACCCAATGACCACTATAATATAATTAAATTTTATATGTTATACAACACATATTATTATTATATACGCTAAATATATTGATAATTATTATATATCCTAAAATTTTTTCAATTTTGTCTATAAACTTTAACTGGCATATCATATTGAGTATATACATAATAGATACCATTATGATAAGTATACAACAACATAGTTATATAACATATTTTTGGAATATTATAATATATAGTTCTCATATTAATAATTTACATATAATATTTTATAACAAGTTAAAGAATGGACAATATATAATAATATAGTTTAATTATTGTACATTATATAATAATTATGTATATATAATTTAATAAAAATATAGTTAATAAATTTATAGGTATACTTAAATTCGATATTTCATACCATATATAGGTTATAAAATATTATATGTAAGTATAATACATAACTAATATGGGTATAAATAAATTTTTATTTGGATATGTATATCAAAATAGTATCATATAGCAAATATAGTACTAGTAATATAAATTGTTACAATATAAGTTATAATATATTTATTTACTTAAATATTTTATTACCCATTATTACTAAGATATAATTATATCTTATTAAAGTGTATTTCTTAAACTATTACATTACAAATTGTATACTGCATAATTGCTTTATGTGTTATACAAATATCCAGTCTTGCTTTGGGTTAAGAAGGGTGTGTCAAGAATATGACATTGATCAAGTAAATAATATCAAAATAGTTTATAAATGTATGACAAACCCCCCCTTATAAGGTGTCTTTTGAGACAGAGTTAGACCTAAATTTATCACTAATATGGTGGTTCTTTTCAACCCAGAGCAGGACTAGATATATAACCTTTTATTACCATATTAAGAGTTTGTTATAAAATATGTCGTATATATTATAAACAAGTTGTAATATAATTATATTAATATTATTCCATCAGTGTTAATACATATTATATGATATATTATCTTAATTACAATGATACATATATTATAAAGTGTTTTGGGTATTATAATTATTATGATTAACTATAAATTAGGTTGGTATATTAATATATATATATAGTTTAATTATGTATAATATTGTTATTATATTCATGTTATATAATTATATTTAATCAATGTATTAACTAGTTATGAAAGGAATAAGTTAATACTAAATTATATAACAATTTTATAATACTCCAACATGTGATATTATAAATACTAAATTAATAGTTATCATAATAATTATATTAATTCATATATTAGTATCATAATAATTATATTATTATTATTAGTATATATAATTAATTTAGTTTAGTATACATTAATTATATTTAAATTAGTAAATTAATTATCATGAATAAATTTAATTTAATTTGTTTATAACATTTTTTAGTAATACCTCTATAATTTGAGTATTCTGAAGAGTTTAATATATACACGATGTTACTCAGTTAATAGTTTTGTTAAATATCTATTGTGAGTTAATTATTATAATATACCATATGTAATTATTAATAACAGTTATAAAAAAGCATATTTAAGATTTATAACAATATATATAACATATTTTTGTGGTATCTAATTAGATACATGAAATAAAATCATTTTTATAATGTATATAACCTATAAATAGAAATGATTACAATAGGTTTAATATATGTATACAACGCAATTTTAAATTTTATTATACTTACATTTTATTATACATATAAAAATATACCATATAAGTATGAGGAATTATATTAAACCCTATAACTTATACAGTATATAATCATTTGTAATTATAGTATTTAATCTAACTTATATATACAATATAATTTATGGATATAACATCATATGAAAACATATAATTATAAATATAGTTTTAAATGAAAAATTATATGTAAACATCATTAATGATTATTAATATAATTAATAGAAGGGATTTAATTATTAAACAAATATATTAATAATATAGTAAATTAATATATTATTTATATATTTACTAATAATACTATTATTACTTTATATGTAAGCTATATAATATTACATATAACGATAAATGATAACATTCCATTTAAGTGTCTATACTTAAGCCTACTGGCATATAATAATATTACTATGGTTGATCTCTTAATTACACCAATAATCTATTAATAAATTACGTTATTTAATATACATGATGGTATAATCATTTATTAAATTTAATATTTAACAAGGCTTGTATATAATAAGTACCAAGTTATTTTATATGCATTACAAAATACTCTCAATTTTGTAATCCAAACCTATGTTAGTGTTTGAATGTAAATAGAGAGAGTATTAGAGTTTACTTATTAATATATGTGAAATAAATGTCTTCCCAACTACGTACATCACCTATAAATATCAAGGGGATTGTCAAAATTATATAACCATTATTAATAACTTAAGCAAAATTATATTAATAATTATAGTTGTCTTATGGATATTACACCTTAATCATTTCACAAACAAATTAAATTACTATAATGTTTAGTTGATTTAGTACATATGATGATAACTATTATACTAATTGGTATATAAATACATCAATAGTAACTTTTATTAACGTTAAAATAGTAAGTTACTTTATATAAATATTAATATGATATAGATAAGTACCATTATATACACTTAATATAGTATACATTAATATGGTATATTTTAATATTATACTTATATTACATGTGTAAGTATTTAGTATATATATAATTATAATATAGGTAATTTATATTATATTTAATAAATATATTAATAATATGTTATACTTTATTATGAAAAATTAGACTACGTATAATTTTATAGTCTTATATGATTATAGTATACTAACTAACAATTATAAAATATATCATAATAATTATGTTTCTGTGTAATATTGTATAGTTATATTATTTATATGTATTAATACATAAATATTAATTATCATTATCAATAATTAACATAATATACTGTATTATAATATATGGCTTATAAATAATAATATAATATATATAGTAAATATTTTTAAAAAATATCTAATGTACATTTTAATATATATTCATTTCAAATTATATATGATACAAATATACATTAAATACAATAAGTTATATGTAAATAAATTTTAAATGATTAATAAGTTATAAATACAACATATAAATATTATATAATGCAAATATATTGATGATTTATATTAATATAATTCATAAAATATAATAAAAGTTATTACTAAAGTAAAAATCATATTTAATTTTATACAATATTTATGTACTATAATACATCAATATATTTAATTATCAATATTTAATTTTATATGGCTATTATTACCATATATAACAAATATATTTATGGCTAATTATTAATAGTTATTATATCCCATTTTGAATTATGTATAATATGTATACATTATATTAACCATTATAAAATTCAGTATAAATAATACTAAAATATTCATTTTTAAGTTAATTAGGAATTGTATATATATGCTTAAATTATATATGTACTTTTATATGTTCATTATAAAAGATTAGTTTTTAAATATTGGTAAACAAGTAAATTACATTATAATAAAAATTATGTGTAATATTATATTAATATTAACATGGTATAATATGTTTATAAAAATATATACGTAGTTATTTTATTTTTTTTAATTAACCAGGGTGGAACCTGGCAGGGATGAAACCCGATTTATTAATAGTGAAATAAAAGGGTACAAGGGCAGTGCTTAAGACTTACCCAATAATAACAAACATCTATGAAACTCTCAAGTAAGGAAAAGATTGCTGACCTAATACCAACAACCCTGTCACAGTAGATGATAATGAAAAAACATCCTGCCCTAGATGATCCTGAAGAGCCAATGCGCGCTAGGCAATTCGCAAGGGCATTGGTCTCCCGAAATACATGAGTAATGCTCTAACATCTCTGCATAATGTTTGATATCTCCTGCAAAGCCGACAAGTATTTCCAAGGAAAATTTTCTTCTTGTTGTAAGAGGAGGGCAAGGATGCTACTGTCAGTTTGAATCAACACATTGTGAAATCCCAGCTCTTCACACCTTCGCACCCCATTTAAAATACCAGCAACCTCTGCTCCGAAGCTAGGGCCAACACCTATAAATCACACCTCTCCAAATATGAATCTCCCTCCAGCAGTACGATTATGTAGCCACAACCAGAAGGTCCTGGCGATCCCAAGGCTGATCCATCTGTGTTCAAAACATTGTCAAAGTTTGGGTTTGACTTCCAACTCACATAGCGCACCAAGCGTGGGCCAAAGTGTAACAAATGTACTCCAAATAACGCCTCAATTCGTTGAGATTTAGCAACTGATTTTGCCTTTAAGCTCCCAACACGCAACATCCCAACCACGTGCTCCTTGACCACAAGTTTTAAGTGTGACAACGAGCATTGTTCTTGCTGGAAATAAAACCTATTTCGAGCCTTCCATATCTCCCATAAAATGAAGAAAGGAACAGCCATGCATATTATGTTAAGGGTTGAAGAAAAAATCCCATTCCTCCACCAAGCACACACTGAAGGCCAAATGTTAAGGAAGGCTAAAAAGATAAATCCAAAAAGGAAGCAAAGTGTCTCCATAGTTCAATAGCCTTCGCCCATCCCATAAACACATGAGATATGGTTTCTGCTTGCACAAAACATAAAGAACATCGTGAAAGGCTTAGGGAAAAACCAAACTTACTCAGGACATCTAGAAAAGGTAATAATCGGTTGTACAAGCGCCACACAGAAAGAGATATCCGCAAAGGAATAACCCGATTCCATAAACCCTTGGCAATGGCATGTTGTTGTTGAGGCTTGCGCAATGAGTCATAGGTCGTTTTATCGTAAATTGTCCTATTATGGTAGGTTGCCAAATCAGGAAATCATCCCATCCTCAAAATTGATTTCTAAGGCCATCAAAGTCTCAACAGCTGTATCAGACAAATGTGTATGAAGCTCCAATCTATACTGATCCCGAAAATCAAAAAATTGTCGTATTGTCAAGGTAGGAAAAGGAGAGTTATTTTAGTACTAATTATACATAATTTAACTATACCAATTGATATACATATAATGTTAATATTTTTAATAATTTTATTAATAAACAAACATATTAATTAATTTTATATAATATATCCCCAGAAGATATCTTTATCAGTTTATGTTGTTATAAGGTGATCTAAAAATTAAATAATAAGCTAATATTATATAACAATGTAAGTTTAAAATTGTTACAATTGATAAAAAATTAGTAATGATCACACAATATTATATTATAAACATTTTAACATATAAATAATACTTAATTGTCGATAACATATGATTTAAAATAATTACATAATATTATGATTGTAATATTTAATTATTATAAATGGGTAATTATATAGTAATGTTATAAACTATTATTAATTCTAGTATATACTTTGATATATAGGAGTACTCACATTATAGTGAATTTTATGACAATTATAAATTATTATTATAATTTAATATTTAAATATTAGCAATCATATAATTTACATTATACAAGTATTAACTACTAAAATAATATATGTATTAAAATTAAGATTTAGGTAAATTACACCTATAATAAGTGTGTGTGTATGTGTGTGTGTGTGTGTGTGTGTGTGTGTGTGCGTGTGTGTGCGTGTGTGTGTGCGTGTGTGTGTGTTGGAATGTGTTGAAGGAAAACCTCTTGCACATTCCCATTTTCCTGCTTTAACAAAGTTTCAAAGAACCGTACAGCCTCCACTTCTATCTCCTCTCTCCTAGACAACCAAGTTCCATTTTCAGACTGAATTTTCTGTATACACAAACGAGACCTTTTTTTGCCAAGGAAGCATGAAAAAAAGTCGTGTTTGCATCGCCCTCCTTAAGCCACTTTAACTTCATTTTTTGCCTCCAATAGTCATCACGCTCTTTGAGTTTTTGTGACAAAATAGTCCTAACCTTGTGAAGATCCTCTCGGTGAGCATTAGTAGGTAAAGTATCATATTGAGTTTCAAGTAGTCGAACCCTCTCTTCTGCCGCTTCAAAATTTGCAAAAACATCACCAAAATGCTCCTTGTTCCAAACCTTCAAAACCCCCTTCAATCGACGCAATTTTAAAGGAAAATGCAAGCATTCTGTAACCTTGAATAGTATTTAATGAATATATGATAATATTATTACAATAAAATTTAATAAATAATAGTATATAATGAATATATATCATCTATATTATACCATATATATAGTACAATATGTACAATGAAAAGATATTGATAGAATATATAGTATAATATATTTTATGTATTTAATATATTTTAGACATTATATCATTAGTTTACTATATCATATAAAAATAGTTACAGATAATATAAACTATTATATATATATGTAAAAATTACCAATGGTGTAAATAAAATAAAACATAAATTAATTATTATATATATAGTAATATAACTATATATCTAATATAATTACCCATATTATATAAACAATGATTAATAAGATTATGGTATATATAATTACTTGATATATATTATTTAATGTAATTGTAATTTTATAATTAACTACATATAATGTGTACATTAGATATGTTTAAATTAATATAATTACATAATAAATAAAAATATATAATTTTTGTCCAATTTATTATTATACATATGTAATGCTATATTATAATTATATTAGATATATGTTAATATGATCATACAATTATAACTTAGTTAATGTTTAAATGCATAATTATACTTTTTAATTATACATATATGTAAATTTAGTTATATGATATAATAGTATATTTATAATACATATGTAATTTATCTTTATTCATAATGGATATTAATATTATATGTATATTATTTTTATATGTATTTAATGATATATTATAATTATATTAGATATATGTTAAAAATTATATAATGTTAATAATATCAAACTAATAATTAATCATTATAATAAAACAATGACTAATATGATTATGGTGTATATAATTATAATTTGATAAAATTTATAATACGTAATAGTTATATTGTATTTAATAATAAAATGTAATTATTATAATTTTTACTACATATTAATATACAAATGGATCATTACATATTTTTATATCATAATTTATATATTTAATTCTATAGTTATATTATATTAAAATTTTATTACTTAATATTATGTATAAGTTATTAGACATGGATTAGTTATGATAATTAAATATATTAATACAATTAAGTCATTTAAATTTAATAATATATTGTTATTACATAATTTATACATATAATACATTTAGTTTAATTTTATAAAGTAATAATAAGTTTATATCAATTATATATATAACGTGAACACTCTATAGTTATCAATTAGAGTATTAATATATCCTTATATTAAATATTACATATAGTTTATAAGTATTATTAACTTTTACTTATATGTTATATAACTAAATATTTACTATATGTATAAATAACATAATAAGTAATATTAGTTTATAATTAGTTTATAACTTATTAACATTTTCTTTTAAATGTTATATATCAATAAATACTTAATATTCCTTAATATTATAGTGAAATGTAGAGTATGTCTACACATTAATATGACATAAACTATATAATATGTTAAATTTTCAAAATATAATAATTATCATAACATTATTTTGACAGTTACATCATAAAAGTTTATGGACGATATTATCTCTTATTATATTAAATAAATTATTGTATACAATTTCGATGTATGTAACTATTTATAATAATAACCACCACCGAGAATGTGATTTTTTTTGTGTTTGATAGTTATTTCAAACATTGCAAATACTCAAATATAAATTTTAATATTATAGGAGTTATCACAAATTTAGGCACATAATATTATTAATTATTATTAAAATAACTCATTAATATTATATAGTATATTATAATAATATCATAAACAAAAATATATAGTATAATTAATATAGTAGGTACATTTGCCTTATATACTAAATTATAAATTAATATAAAATCTAATTGTGTTACATATTAAGTGTAACGATATATAACTTATTATAATTAATGGTACTTATTTATAATATTATA
>JAOSBN010044693.1:0-15072 GCA_027563595.1 Erythroxylum suave
CTTTTTCTTAATTCTTCAAATTTTCACATTCTTTCTCTTTATTTCTTGCTTTTCAACTTCATTTCAATCAACTCATTTATTTTTGAGTATTTCTAATTTCCACTAAAATTTCGGGGTCCAACACAAATGAGCCAACATCAACACAATTTTTCTCCTGAAGTGAGAAGACAAATTTCTACCCCTATGAACGCTTGAAAATGTAATATGAAAACTTGGAACATAAATATATTTCATTACATCAAAAGAAAAGAGTTTTACAAAGCTTTAATGGGTATTTCAAGTCCCAAAATATATAATCAATCTCATAATCCAAAATACAAAAATACATATGCGAGTGATACTTGAAATGCAGCTAAAGCCTTGAGTTTTCATAAACTAACTTATATACAAAAATTTGAAATCTTGGAGTAATGCCTCGACTCTCTCCCTTACTCGATCTCTTGCTCTTCACCTGGAAATGGTGATGAAGGGGGTGAGCTTACAAGCTCGTGGGTAACAAGTTTATAGTGGAGAAATAAACAAAACCATTTAAAATATTCATTTCCGCAGAAAAATGCTTTTTAACCATATCACATGTATTTGCTAAATTCTCAAACTTGTCAAAAACATCATAAACAACAAAAGACATGTATTTATTAAAGTCTCAAAATTGTCATCAAATTCATATACAACGCAAGCAATCATATTGGTTTGGGAGGTCTATAAATAGAATGAGCTAACACAATCCCAGGAAATGGTCCTATGTAATCATGAACATAACGAACTAACAGAATCCCACGTAGTGGTTTTGTGTAGTCGTAAACATGAGGGAGTCCATGACGGAGCTCCATGCCACTAGTGGGCAAGCGAGAGAAGCCTTTAATAGAGTTAACATGCATGTGACATAATAGAATGGACCACCTTAAACCCACACAAACATGAATTTCATATTGATAGCATCTTGCATATTTCAAAATCATGATTATGATATTTTTCAAATACAATTTCCATCATCATTATATAAATCATCATCAAGATTCATGCACCAATCATATGACAAACACTTCAATCATTCAAGAAGCAATAAATGCAACATTTATGAAACAATTGAAAATCATTCAAATCTATTGATTGGGAAAAATTCTCATGGCTTATTAACTCAACTATAAACAAGTAACCCACCTGAATTCCTTGCTTAAAACTTGATTAAAAACGCCCCTCCTCTTTCCCCTTTTCCTTACTTGATTTCCTTCAATATTGGAAAATTTCCAATTCAGTAGGAATCCAAATTGAGCCCCAACAAGCATTTTCACTAAAATTTATTCTAGAATACTTAAAACCCATACATTTCCTAAGGTTCGTGCACCAAAACCCTTCCAAAAATCCAAAAGATTAAAAATGGGCTTACCTTGAATCTTCACCAAACAAAGAGAAGATTGGCTCAAATGGAAGCTTTTCTCTTCCTCTTTCTTTTTCTTTTCTTAAACACCCTCAAAATCACTCTTAAAAGCTAAGAAAAGGTGGATCCCTAGCTTGCTTCACTCTCTTTTCTCTCGTGGATGACTCTCTCTCCTTTCTTTCTCTTTTTCACTTTTTCACTCTTCTCTCCCTTCAATTGACGTTTTTGGTCTTCTACTTCACAAGACAACATTTTACTCTTCCCATTTTACCATTAATGAATGCTAAAAGTCCACTTTACCCTTCCTTTAATGCTTTTGGTTTTCTAAACTTAAGTAACATGCCAAAAATGCCCTTAATTCATCTTAATGCATTAATTTCACTAACTAGTGAAATAAAATCCTACTAATATTTAAAAAAATAATTAAATTCCAATAATAATTCTATCATGACCTCATTATTTATTTAAATAATGCTTAAAAAATCCATTCATTCTAAGGCAAAAATTCAAATTCCATGTTTATTCTATCATCCTTAATTCAACGAAAAAATTCGGGGGCCACCAATTGGTTTTTGACTATTTTTGATGAGAATTAGTTGATATCAGTGAACCACCACTAGTTCCCTCGGTTCTTCCGCTACTACTTCCTTTTTGAGTTTTGGAGCTATGTTAGATGTGTAGGGATGATCTGTAACTGCCATAGCAAACTTTCTACTCCTTACTACAGTGTGCATCTGAGGATTACGAAGTTCCATAGATTGGACCTCCACAATCTCAGAGCATCTCAAATAGACTATGTCAAATATGTCACGGGGAGTAATATGCAAAATCACCAGATTAACAATATAAAATACACCTTGAGCAAAAGCAATATGAGTTATCCCTAATAACGTATTCTATTTATTAATCACACTTACAAATTATCGAAAGATTCAATAAGGTATGTTGATTTTGAGCTTTAGATCCATGCACCATGAAAAGAAAACCTCTTTAGCTGAGCATTTACTGATTTCCATTTTATTAAACACAGTCAGACATATAAATTTATGTAATAGTAAATGCTTAACACTATGGATTAGAGAATTCGGTGCATTACATGAATCATAATGTTCTTCACACCTGAAGGTGTTCTAATAAGCATCGATAACAAAATCTGAATGACCATTCAAGAACTTTTCATTCGATAAATTAAAAACTTCACACATGACAGAATAATCAAGTTTAAAAACATTTCTACCTAACCTAAACCAAAACAAACCTATTTTAGAGTTTTACCTAACTGTTGTGAAGAACTTTAAACTTATAGTGGCATAAATAGGTATATCGCACCGAACAAATCTATTCCACCCTATATTTGCAGCTAGTTGTTCAAGTCGGCATCTCACTCCTATATTCTCTAAGACTTCAAAATCCAAATACCTAGGAGTGACTATTGCCCTATTCTTGAACTCATGGAAACATGCACCTTCTAGTTCCGAGTAAATCAGAAATGGGGCCCAATAAATTGCTACTAAGTTGGTTTTTCCTTCACTTGAAACATGAAGGTGGAGTTCATCAACCAGTTTCTGGACTCTCGTCGTCTTTGGTGGAGCCATTGTGAGAAGAAAATCTACAAAAATGAAAGAGAGAGAGGGAATTTCATTTTTTATCTCACCTAAATTCGTGTTGTTTGGAAAGATTAATACATGAAAAGATGAAACAATGTAAGATTAATGGAAAGGGAAGAAGAAAATACCAAGACTATAGACGAAGATTGAAGATTTTTAGAGAGTGGGAGGAGAGAAAATCATGGGCTAGAGAGAGAGTGTGTGAAATTTTAAAAGTGGGTGAGATTCCCATATGTGTGAGAATCCTCATAATTCCCACAAATGTGGGATTCCTCTTCAAAAACTTTCTAGAGAGGATTCCCACATGCGTGGGAATCACGACAATTCCCACGTCTGTGGGTTTTCTCTCCATAAACTTTCTAGAGAGATTTCCCACGCCCGTGGGAATCACCATAATTCCTATGAATGTTCGAATTAGTGATCCTCACAATTTCAAACCTTCTTCCAAGCATGAATGTATCCTCTATGATCCCAAACCTACAAACACATCAAGATACCATCATCAACAAGAAATTTGAAAAGAAAACAAATTGAAATATAAACAAAATCAATATAAATGTAAATCAAATCCAATTAAAAAATGACCAAATCAAAGAAGTCAAACAAAAACTAGACGAAAGCATTTAAAAGGGAATAACATCCTTTGGTTGCCTACCACATAGCACTTTGTTTATTGTCAGTAGCTCGGCTTCCCTTTATGCTCATGGTGGCTAAAATGAACGATATAGTACTCGTCCAGAAATTGATCTCAAACTTTGTAGATAAGCTACCTCATTTTGGATTCCAGCTTTATTAATATTTTCCTTTCTTCGCCTTCTCCTACGTGTTCATTTTTTCTAAACACGGGGTCCTCAATATTTTCCTATCCTCTATGGAGTTCGAGTTCCTCAATATCTATCTAGGGTGGTATAGGACAATAATTTTTCTTCGATACCTCGAATGTTAACTGCTCCTTTCCTACTCTCAATATTAACTCGCCCATGTCAACATCAATAATTGCATGAGCAGTAGCCAGAAACAGTCACCCTGTAGACATAGGAGTTTCTTCTTCTTCACTAAAAATACACTGGGAAGGTAAACTTACCAATGTGTAGTTGTAAATTCTTGATAATCCCCTTTTGTAAATACATTGTTCCGTCAGTTGTCTTTATTAATGTCTTAGTAGGCTTTGGCTCATCTGGACCCAACTTCTGACTGAATGAGTATGACATCATTTTAATGCCAGCTCCCAAATTTGTAAATGCTCGATCTATCTTATCTCTATTTACACTACATAGAATGAAGAAGTCCCCTAGATCTTCTTTCTTTTGTGCTCTATGTGGACACTCTTATGATATGTGCTTGATAATCTCTTCCTTCCATGATTCCTTTAACATGAGCTTTGTCTAGAGTTGATTTGTTATTTCAGTCATCTTTTTTAACTCCCCTTCCTTATAATTTCAAGCTACTCCACTTGAAGATAACTTCCGCTGAGCAAAAATCTAATGTGGAAGTCCAAGTTGAAGTTCCCTAATCGACTTCCTTACTGGTCCACTTGGAAGGAATTCCAATGTTGTTTGTTCTTCTTACTTGACTCCATCTTTTACCTCATGTTCGCTTTCTTTTTTCTCTATCTGAGTAATGGCCATGATTCTCTCCTTTGAATTCAACTCAATGTTGCTTGGTATACTACCTACATTATGGGAAGATAAAGCATTAGCTAGTTAGCCTACATAAGCTTCCAGATTGTGGATGGTTAATGCGTGACTCTTTAAAATTTGATCAAATTTTGCTTCCATCCCCTTCTGATTTTCCTCCTAGCTTATATGCATCCTTTTGTTATTCTCCTATTATGCTATCAATTTAGACCCCATGACTTCCATCATCTTATCCATTTTGCTTTCTAATGCCCTGAGTTGACCTTGCTAGAATCCTAGTGGTCCTTGTAATCTTTGTTGGCCACCTGAATTATTGCTACTCTAAGAAAGGTTCAGGTGGTTTTTCCAACCGGGATTATATGTGTTCGAATACAGATTACTACCTCACTGTGGCTGGCCTAGGTAGCTTACCTGCTTGGTATCGCTAGTTCCTAATAGAAAATAGTCTACTAAATTGTGGTCATTTTACCCACACATTATGCTTGCATCGCCTTCACAGCTGAGGTAGACGCTCCTTGCATGTTGTTTAAATGCTTTATAAGTACCATGATCTGAGCTTGCAAGGTAATAACTGAGTCAATCGGTATCATACCTTTTGTTCCTTCTGGCCTTGTCTACTTCTCTCGCTCGACCACATGTAGTTGTTGCTTACTAACTCCTCTAACAAATCTTGAGCTACTTTCACTATCTTCCTCATTAGTGAACCTTTAGTTGCTGCATCAATTGTGCCCTTGGTACTTTGATTCACTACATTATAGAATGTTTGAAGTAGAAACTCCTTCAAGAGGTTATAATGTGGGCACCTTCTTTGAATTTCCTTAAATCTCTCTTGTGCTTCATAGAGAGATTCTCCGTCACTCTACTAGAAATTTGTTATTTCCTTAATAATCGTCGTCGACTTTCACAATGAAAAGTACTTTGAGGGGAATGCTTGGGCAGACTACTCCCAAGTTATAATCTGGCTTGAATTTAATGAGTAAGGGCTTTGACCAGATCCTTCATCGTGAATGAAAATAGTCTTAGCTTCACCGCATCATCGAACATTATGTTAAATCTAAAAGTGTCACGGATCTCCAAGAAGTTCACAATGTGGGCATTTAGATCCTCGTTGGATAATCCATAGAATTGCACACTATTTTGTAAAATGTTGAGTAGCACCAGTTTTATCTCAAAGTTATTCACCTGGACTACTGGTCTTGCCACTCCTTGAGTACTAAATCCTGGTCTCATGAAATCCATCAACATTCACTCTGGTCCTCATTGCTCTCCTTCTTCAGCCATATCTTGATTTGAAAAGTTCAGAGGCTTCTCCCTTCTTGTTTCTCTTTTGTGCTTCTTAATATTGGGAAATTTGTCTTCTATTGATTCTTTCATCCTTTGTGTGCTCCTTCTATTCATTCACCTACAAATACATAAGGAAAAGTATTATAAACTCTTAAATCAAAGTAATCTAAATCAAACATGATGCTTAACAATCAATCCCTAGCAATGGCACCAAAAACTTGTTAATGGCAAAACATATCTACTTGTTTTACGCTCAAAAACCATAAGTGAATGAGTCTTAACTTATAGTTAAAAGAGTAGATATCGATCCCACAGGGACTGATGTCTAGACATCGCTTAATTTAGGCACAAATTTGTTTAATAATGAAATTGTTTAATGAAAACAAACAAGAAATTAAATTAAAATTAAAAGACTAATGTAAACAGTGGACAATAATAAATTTGTAAAAATTTTGAATACAATAATCGAAATACTAAAGATTACTTTTTTCCTATTTTGTCTCCATCCTATTTTATTGACTGAATTATGTCTCACCCTAGATTTCTGAATGTCTCTCAAGGTGTAACTATTTGTCCCTAAGCGAATTAATGGGAACTAGTTGGACGACCTCTTAACCCATATGACTCTGCCGATTCAATTAGTTATTAAACTATCCTAAGGGTGATCAAGTGAATAGTTGAAATCTCTCTTCTAACTTTTCAATTAACTTGATGCTTGTTAGTCTATAGGTTGCCAACTCTCATTGTACAATCCTACATGAATTTCATCTCACTCACTCTCTCAATTTTTTACAAGATGACAATTAAGAACAACAGTCAACAAAGAAAATTGCATTCAATTCAATAGAACAGGAGTTCCACAAAATAGTTCAAAAGCAATCCCTAAAATAAACTCAGCCCAACATGGTCTCTATAACATCTTGAACAATCAAATAAACAATTTTTATAAAGAATAGAAGAGATTAAATTGACAGAAAATTTAATAGAAAGACTCCTTCTCTTCTTTGCCAAAATCTGGAATTTTGGTGTTGATGTGCTATTTTGCCCAATCTTGTTGATGATCCTTGTCTTCAATCCTTCCTCAATGCTCCAACTATGTGTTCTTCACTCAAAGGTCGTGTTTTTAAAGGTTGGTGTCATCTCCCTTTAAGATGGAGGCTTAATTTTGTTTTTATATTCTAAAAACCTGAAGTTTAATGAAGCCTCACAAGTTTCTTCGGATTATAATTCCCATGTCCGTGGGAATTGATATGATTCCCGCAAGTGTGGGAATTGGTCATAGACACTTCTCATTTCTTTTGTAATTCCCAGATCTATGGGAATTTTCACTATTCCCACAAACATGGGAATTTGCCACAGATGCATTCGTCATTTCTTCTCCTCCTTGATCTTTTAGTTTACCCTCCAAGTTGCTCCATCTTCTTTCGTACATAAAAGTAGTCAATTCTTACCCTTAACTAGCGTGAAACACACAAGAACAACAATGGAAATCAAACTCAATGAAAACATACAAAATGAATCCTAAACTAGAATAATAACCAACAATTTTGTTAAAAAACACATGTCAATTACCTATAAAAATATGTACTAATGCACAACTACAATAATAATCTCAAAATCCCCATTACAAATTTTTGACTTTAAGTCCATTCACAAGCAATCAACAATCACTTCAATAATCTTAAAAAAAACATCAGACATATTTATGCATTTGACTTGAAAACATTCCTATACATGTGTTCTTTACATAAAATATAGTCTAAAACATATTTATGAAAATGCAAATGTTACCAAAAAAATTTACAAGGAAAAAATGCCTACTTAATAGCACGTGACAAAGTTGACTACTCATAAGGTGGAGTCTCAACTGATGAAGCCCCTGAGTGTGTACCTAGGAGGTTTCATTTAAAAATAGAAAAGAGAGTGTGACCTAAACAAGCTCAATGATTGCTAGATTTTCTATTCAAATCATAATTAAGAATTTAATCTCCTGAAAACAAATTTATCTTAATTTGTATAATTGAATACTAATATGAAGCATATATGTTTCCTAAAATCAAGTTTCTCTAATTTTTTTTCAAATAAATAATGGAGGCAATAAAAATGTTATAAATTTCTTACACGACATAACCTATCACAAACTTCTTTGTCATATGGTACCTTTAGGCATAAAGTCACAGAGCTGGTTCTGCACGCTTACCCATAACTAGTTAACCACTAGTTATAGAGTTGGTTCTGTTGGTTTATGCCCTACAACCAATCGCTTTGGTTGTATTTTAGTGATAAATTATTTAAAGGCATTATTTATCTTGAATATGTATACATATATATGATAAAGTCTATGGAACAATCGTATATTGCAAATGAAATTATAATGAGATTATAGTTATGAGATTCATATTGCATTTATGTATGATTCCTAAATGTTCCTAGTCATTGTTCTATTAAGATTGGATATTAATAGAATGTAAACAGACTAGCACACATTTTGCTTTTCCTTATAAAGGAAGCAGTCGATCTCATAGGCCAAAGTATAGAGATACTTAAACAAATGTGTGGGTGCTTATTAGAGAAAAAGTTTACTAAACATACCCGATATGAGAAATCCATTTAGAACATTACTTGTATATCTATCGAATTCTCATTGAGATGATTGTATAATTGATCCTTTGACTTGAGGTCATCAAAGTTATCTTGTATGGGGATTACTATGTTTTGTCACTACTTATGATCTATTTCATCATAGGTCGTTTAATCGGTAGCAATTGGATGTAGCATGAACTATATGGAGGTAGTTCAGTGATCAAGATATGATTCATCGCCCTAAAGGAATTAGGAGTAATGTTTCGTTGTTCTTAATTAATATTGATTCAGGAAATCCTTGGCCCAGCTGGAATGATATTTTATAAATAGTTTACAAATATCATTAATTGAATCAATAGCTAATGGTGGAAAAGTAATATGATTGGACTCAAAATAGAGTAGACATTAATTCCATGCTCCATGTCTAATCAGAACATTGTTTGATGAAAGGATTCAATTATACGAAAAAATTAGGCACGGAAAGGTTAGTCAAAACTACTTTGACATTCCTAAATATTTGGGTGACGTGTTGCTAGATGCTAATTTTGATCTATGATTATAAATTGTTCAATTAGAGAATTAAAGAAAAACTAAAAGGAGTTTTAGTTTATCTAATTCTAATTATGAATTAGAATTATAATTTATAATCATTGCCAACATGTTTGAGAACCTAATGGGTCTCACATATAGAATGGGATGAGGAGAGTAAAGTTAATTTAATCAAGCTAAACTTGATTGTAAAATTTTGAGAAACTTTATGATTAAATATGACATATTTAATAAATAAGGATCAAATAAGATATGGAATCTTATATGGCCATAAGTGGTATTTAAATAGAATTATTTGTAATTTTAATTTATGTTTAATTGAAATTAGTTAATTTCAATTAAATTACTAAAATGTCCAAAGATTATTATAAATAGGCTTAAACTCTATAGTGCTAGCACGTCATGGTTAACGGTCTCTATAAGAGTTACAAAGTTCTCTCAACCTGTTCTATGGATACTGTTAGAGGCCGGACATTTGTGCAGTTACAATGGTTATGTCAGATTAATTTTTGGAACGGTTCGAAGGATATGATAAGATAAAGATCAAGCTTCGGAATAAGGTACGAATTAAGTTTTTGCTTTATTATGCTTTGTGTTAATCTTTTTATAGAATTAAAGAGATCCTGGCTTTTATGAAATCATTGTCACGAAAAAGTTTCGTGATTATTCCGCTTCAATCGGGATCAGATCTTGACTTAGTTTCCTAAAAGTAATATGAGAGCCATATTTTAATTCTATAATTTGATTAAATGTTTGATTGTTATTGATCAAATTTTGGAATTGAAAAATCCAATCAGATCTGATACTTGAAAAATTATGAAATTTTGGATTTCTAGGATAAGAAACATGCAAAGTACTGGTTACGTTTTTTGGTTTGTAAGATATACAATTTTTGAAAATGAAACAAAGTTCTTACGTTTTTTAGTTATGGGTTAGCGTCAAAAAAGGTGGATGATGGCTTTTAAAGCCTAATCCAAATTCCAATTAGTAGAGATTGGAAAAGATGAACGGAGTTCATAAGCTCAAAAAATTAGAAATCTAGAAGTCCTTAATCTTGAAATCAATTGTGGTTGCTGGAAATCTTATGTTAGCGATTGTTTAGGCTTTGCTTACGGTTGTGTTTTACGGAATAGGTGAAATCTAGAAAAACTAGGTTTGAAAACATGAAGGCAAAATCCAGATCTATTGATTTGTTTCAACCCTTGCGATTGCCGCCGCATCCCTCATGATTGTGTCTCTACTTATACTTTCATCTTTCCAACTGATTGCCTTGGGTTTACTAAGTTAATGTTGATTAAGTGGTTTGAAACCACTTAAGGCAGTCACCCATCACAGACGAATAGATGGGCGATGTCCATCGCGACGCCATCAGTTGACGTTGAACAAGGCGTCGCTTGATGCCACTAGGTGGCTAAAGACGCAGTGATGGGCCATGGGTCCACGACAAGGATGCATGGTCAGAGCCATAGAGATGGTGGAGGCATAATTTCTAGTTCCCAGCACAAGGTATGGATGCCAGAAGCCGATGTCTATGGCAGTGAAAGACAGCAGTTGATGGTGGCATCCTTGAAGGCTAGGGTTCATTTTATGAAATTAGGGAATAAAGAAGCATGTTTGGAAACAAGTTTTACATTAAGAGTGTTTGGACACAAGTTTTTGAGTGGATTTGTTTGGTTACAAGGATAAGTCCATTCTAGTAGGGATAAGTCCATTCCAGTAATAGAATAAGAATTCTGTGGATTTTGGAATAAGGTATTCTAAATTTGGTTTGGGGCTTTTTCGGATACCAAATTAGGTGTAATTTAGTTCTAAAATATTTTACAACCAAAAGTTATTTAAAAGAAGTTTTAATTTTTAAATCAATTCCAAAATTAGAGTAACTATTTTCTTAATATGATTAAGAATAATAATTATATTGTTCTTAACTAATTTAGAAAAGTAGTTTCTAAAATTAGAATTAATTAATTTCAATTAGAATGAAATTAATTAATTAGAAAAGTAGTTTCTAAAATAAGGATTAATTAGTTTCAATTATATTGAAATTAATTAACTAGACTCCTTAAAATTAAAAAAGTTTTTTCTTAAATAATTGAGAAAAATGATTCTTAATTAAATTTATTTATTTCAATTAGATCAAGATATACTAAATTTATGATTTTATTTGTTTAAAGAATTATTATTTAATTTGTTTAGAAATTGTTTCTTTATTTATGAATAATAAGTTTCTTTTTTTTAAGCAAAAGTGTTTTTCTTGATTAAATTTTATAAAGTGTTTCCATTTAATTAATTAAGAAAAGTGTTCTTTCTTTAATATTTTTGAAAATAGTTTATAATTTATTAAAGAAAGATTTTCTAATTAGTTAAGAAATCAATCTCTTGATAAATAATATATCATGACTTTCTCAATTAAATTTAAAAGTGATTTATTTAATTTTGAAAATAATATCCTTTTAATATTAGAAAATAGTTTCTAATTGAGTAAAAATAATTTCTAATTATATTAGAAATAGTTTTCTAATTGGATTGGAATGTGTTACTTATATAATTTTGAAAAGAATTTTTTCCAAATTATAATAAGTAAGAAGAATAATTTATAGAAAATTGTTGTCTATTAAATTTTGTTAAAGGAGTTAAGACAAATTGGAATAGTTTCCAATTGGATTTGAAAATTGTTTTAAAATCAAATTAAATTTCTATTTGGAATAGAAATTTATTTTATTTAGGAATCAATGATTTTAATCTATTTGAATTTTTCTATGGAGTTGGAAATATTATTTTAGTTTTTGAAGATCAATAACTAGAATCAAACGAAGCTTGATATTTTATGCATATAATTTGATTATGAGTGCATAAATTGCATACTTTATTTATATGGTTGATATATATATTGGATGTATGATAAATTGTATGTTTTATATATGTAATATTTTAGATGCAATTTATGTTTGATGAGACAAATGAAATTAAATCCCTCGTTAAAATATTAAGTACACATTGATAACATGACTGTTGCCTTCCATTGTTATAAGAACAAACCAGAGTTTTGTTTATAGTTGACTTGTTCAGCAACCTCAAGGACGCTTCAACCTGAACATGTTTAATCTTATAACAATGGGTTTTACTTAACTAAATTTGTGTAATTTGGATGAGCAAACTCATGATTACATGAATTCAGAGGCAAGGTTAAGAACAATATATAAGACATATTTTGGCAAGAGTTGTCACCTAACGGATCTAGGAGTCATATGAGATGTGATTGATAAAGTAGTTATCTACTAATTTAAGTCTAGTTGATTTGTTGAGCAAACTCAAAGTCAACTATATTTGAAAGGAATCCTAATCCACTAAAGAGATTAGAATAATCTTTCTGAATAGTAGTAAGGGCTATTATTTCAAATAAAATAGTGGGATTGATTAAAGGCATGATTAAAGTTTTAATCTTATTTGGTAGTCATGGCATACAATTAATTACTTATATTCTTACATTTATTTTATTCTAAGTGGAATTTATTTTGTTTAGTATAGTTAATGCTAAGTTAGTGAACCCAAGTTCTTAGACATAGGACATGTTTGAGAAGAGTGCTCAAAAGTTAGATAGAATATTACATGTCCATTATGTTATTATGTTATAATCCCTGTTGAGGATTCAGTGACAAAGTTTTAGAGATATGTCAAAATCATGTAGATTATAAAATGTATTGACATTTTGAGTTGACTAATGTCTCATAAACTTTGAAGATAACATGTAAGATGTTAACACCACAATAGCAAAATGCAAAGGGTCGCAGGGAGTAAAGCTGAAAGCTATAATACCTTGTGGGAATTGTTCCACTAGATTTAGCCTACTAAAAGCATAACTATGGACTACAATTAAAGACTTTTCTTGCCTATATATGATATGATAAAGATTATATGTCTTCCTAATCCATGCATATGAGTATAAGATACTGAATTTAGATTCAACATTATTGTAATGTACAATGCATGGCTAGAAATAGATTGTTAAGTAAAAGTAGTTGATCCAATTTTATACAAAAAGTTTGTATGTGTTAGATCAAGGGAGACTTATGCTTAACGTAAGTGGCAAGAATTAAAAGTTAGATAACTGAGATTATCCTTTTATGTAATATTGGTTAAATTAACATAACAAGAATCATAAAGTTACCTATTAGGATATATGTATCCTTTTGATTGTGAATTGTATGGAACTTGTGAAACTTGTAAAGTTAAAAAATAACCAAATGGTGAAAGGATGATGATAGTATTGAATTGTTAAATCTTATACATGTGATGTATTGGATGGAATAACAATTCATAAAATGATAATATTGTATTATATTTTATTATATTACTAATGACTTTATGTGATATAGTCATACATACTAAATGAAATGATGATTTAAAATTTTGAAAAGTTCAAACTGTTTAAATCTAAGTAGAAATTAAGCATTGAGAATGCTGAAGTACATCAATGAGATCCTTGTGACAATTTTTATATTTTTAGTTATTTATAGGGAATGACATTTTCTTGAAAATACTTTCATAAAAAAATTCCATTAGGGTATAGATTTATGTAAGGAGTAAAATAAAATATGAGATATTGTAGGATGCAATATTATTTCTTCTATAGTGATGCCTAGTACAATAACTTAACCTTCAGTAGTTCCAATTAAATCAATTAGCAAGATTTCATATCAGATATGAAATGCTAGGTCTTTGAAAGAGTCAAAGTTAATGATTCAAGAATGTGATGCTTGGTTGAAGCATACATTATCCATTAAGTTTAGAACTAAATTAGATAATAAAAGGTTACAAGATATTCAAAAGATTGGATATAATCTTACAAATTCATTGACCAAATTGTTTGATTCAATGTATATTGATAAGAGAATGGTTCTCAAGATAGGTAGTAGGAGTAAGAAGGAATTTGAAAACTTCAAATCTTATGATAGTACATCTGATTGGAACTAATGCCTTGAATGATACATTTGATGTATAATTGAAAGGCTATAAAACATTGAAAGATTCACTTTCATGATGAATTCAAAAGGTTTGCTTTTTAAGATGATTGTGAATTTATGTCTACAAGAAGGTTAGTGGGAGTACGGTTGTCTTTTTTAGTGAGAGAATGTGGAGACATATTGCTCGCAGAGAACAATAATTCTAATTTTCAATTGTTGAACACATAATTGTCCAAGAACAACTCTTGTTAGATATGAAAAGGTAACAATTAATTCTAGGAATTAGATCTATAAAGATAGATTGGACGTTGTTAACTTATTCTAAGACTAAGTACATAGATAATGTACTAAAGATGTTTAGTATTTAAGATATCAGATAATGTACTAAAGATGTTTAGTATTTAAGATATCAGATACTTATGAAGTATTAAAGATATCCATTACTCTATGTGTGAGTTGATATTTGCATTTAAGATGATAAGGATATAACTGTAGAAGTAAATCCTAAGTAAGGTTTATTTACTTAGAACAATACCATTTATGATTGGAATGGTTCCAAGTAGCAATGGTTGTTAACAAGCCATAGTACATTTTTCATTTTGTGGGAGTTATTAATTGGATGATCAAGTTCTTTGGTGAACTTGATACAGATTCTTTGCATTGTTCAAGACAGTAATGTACTGTAGAACATTAGAGCCACTGGGCATGCATAAGGAGCTAATGTCTCATCAAAGATCTAAGAATGTGTTTAGGCAAATTTTCTTAATTATGATAACAATTAAGATGGGAGTTGTAAGACTTAAGCAAGTGCTCACTATAGAGAATCTTGTAGAATTCTCTCATTAAGCCAATAGTAACATAATCATCATATAGTGATATGGTATAGGATACATAAATGATTGGCTTAGTGTAAGTAGGAGTGGTTTATGCCCTACAGCCAATCGCTTTAGTTGTATTTTAGTGACAAATTTTTTAAAGGCATTATTTATCTTGTATATATTTAAATGTATATGATAAAGTCCATGGAATAATTGTACATTGCAAATGAAATTATAATGAGATTATAATTATGA
>JAOSBN010044704.1:0-10092 GCA_027563595.1 Erythroxylum suave
ATTAATAATTAAATAATTAACAAATACACAAAGATAAAGAATGCCTTTTATTGAATAATAATAATGTCATACAAATACATTTACAACCAAAATAAATTAGCTGCAAGGGCATAAACTAACATAAGTGACCATTAGAAATTAATGAAGTATTTTTTTTTTCATGTTGTTGATAGTAGATGTGGGTTAGCACCTTTAATATCTCAAAAAGTGGAAAAGACTGTTTATATGTCTATAAATGAAGTAGGTAGAAGAGTGCGTGAAGGAAGTGAAAATGCAAAAAATTAATTAAATATTAAGTAATCATAATGTTGGGGCGATTGAAGAATCTGGAGTTATTCAAATCACTTAAGAGTGTGGGGTTGTTTATAATACTTTTGAAGTTGGGTATGTTGACGGTAATAAAGTTAGGGGTGTTCATGTTAGGGTTGTAGGAGTTGAAATTTTGATAGCCAATGTACTGGTGGATATAAATACTGAAGTTATAATGAAGATGAAATCGTCTTGCAAGTGAGGGAGAATTGACCATTCTGGTTTTCTATCAGGCAATGATAAATAAGGGGGCGTTTGGTTTGAAGGTTTGGAAATGAAGGAATGGAATAATTGTAAAAAATACTATTTTCTTTGGGGTTTTCAATTACAGGGGAATGGATTTATTCTATTAAATTTGGGAATCTACTAAACTCACCAAGGGGGTAGGTGTCGAGTTTTCATTCCAACCTAAGTTTTTATAATGTTTATTTTTTACTCTTTTATCCTCAACCTTTGCCCTACCATCCTCTTTACTTCCTTATCACCTCTCAATTCCTACAATCTCCTATCCTACCTTATCACCTCTCAATTCCTACAATCTCCTATCTTGCCCTATCGCATGTCATCAATGAAGGAATTTTTTGTTCTGCACCTGTAAGTATATTTTCTGAAATCTCTTGTTTTAATTTGATGAAGGAAAAATTATTTTCATTTTTATTGAGGATAAAAACGGTATTATATTATCTTTCATTCTCATTAATGCAACAAACCAAACAACATTATTGGTATTAATACAAAAACCCAAGTTACAAACCAAACATCTTTTTTTTTTATTTTTCATACCCATTCCCATCCCCTTCTACTATTATACCCATATCCATAGCCAACTCCATGCTCAAAACAAACGTCTAGTAAGAGTTAATTGGAGCAATAAATGACCATGTTCATCATCCGTTAAATTCTATAGATGCAGAAGCAAGGAAGAGGAAGGAACATACCATGTAATCTGTATAAGAAGTCAAGAATGTCAGAGATAGGCTAGAAGATGAAGAGACATATTATGTTGACACTTGATACTGATGATTACATCTATTGTGCATGAATTGAGTGCAATATAAATGAAGAAGAAGGTGCTAACAATTTAAAGGAGAGAAGTTCCAAATGTAGATATGATGCAGGAACATAGAAACATGAGTTTAGTGCTGGCATGCATTTTGCTGATGTTGGAGAATTGAAATAAGAAGCATATTAAGTTATGAAAAATACCATAGGAAGAGATATTAACATGTATTATAGGTAGGGATTAGTTAACATTGCAAAGAGGTGCTTCTTGAAGTAGAACGCATGTTGTCTGCCTCATATTTATTTTGCAATTAAAAGAAGATAATTTAAGTGTAAAGTTTTAAAGACAATTTTAGGCATGTAGGAAATCGACGTTACGAGTTGTGTTAAAACTTATATTAAGACGAAGTTCAGACATCCACAAAATCTTTATCCCCTTCTCACTTAATCTCATTAATTAAAATATTTTTTAATTATAAATTATTCACTAATATTAATTTTTAAATGTAAACTCATGCTAAAAATATGTTAATTACATATCAAAACGTATTTAAGAAAAATAGATAATTTAAGTTTTGATTATTTTCACAACAAGAATTTTATTACCAAACTTTTTATCATAAATTAAGCAAAGTACAAATATTTTACCTACTAATTTTTTCTTGTTCTTCTACAACCAAGTATACTATCCGCGTTAACATATTTGTTTATCCCTTTCAACTATACCCAATTATTGTTCACTTTTATTGGTATAGTTGAAAATCTGGTTGGAATACTCTAAGTCTTCAAAGTCTGGAACCAATCAAAGGAGATGACGTTGTCATACATAAATGTTATGATGGCAACCATTCATTTTCAAGTTTACACTAACAACTTTTAAGAATATTTTGTGAAAATTATGGATGATATTTAGACTAGGATTGGACCTAACCTGACCTAAGATTAATGGGCTAGGCCCGAATTGAATGGGCCTCAAGCTAGGTTTTGGGCCCCAATAGTGAAAACTTGTCAAACTTCAAGACAAACTCAGGCTTAGGCCACTAAACCAAAGCTTTGGTCAAGGCCCGATGAGCTTTAAAATAAGGATAAAGCAAAAAGACGTCATTTTAGGCTAAGTTTTTTCATTTCTAGCAAAGTCAAATCATGTCATTTTAGTCTAGGTTAACTTGTGTCATTTTTTGTTATCTTTTCTCCCTCTCCTGAATTGTTTTTCTTCCCTTACCTTCAAACTTCTCTCTCTCATACACACACACACACACAGACCAGTATGTCGTACCGCCCACAATCAGCTCACCACCCATTTTGCCTTCCTCTTTATCGTTCGCCTTTCTCTTCTAGTTTTTGCACTCCCTCCCGTTGCCCCTTTGCCTTGCTTCCCCACTACCCCATCATTGTATTTTTATGCTTCACCACCTACCTAATAAAGTAAAGTTTCTTCATCATATGATAGTTTTGAATCTTTTAATTGAACATTAAATTTTGTAGAATACCGGAATTTTTTGGATTGTTTCCGTCTTGGTGGTCTTTTCGCAAACTTACATAGTCATATACACAGGCATGTATGTGATTGTATAAGTGACTGTGAAGTTTCAATAACTATGTGATAGTGTATGTCATTGTAAATTTTTGTGCAGATTTACATGGTTACTTATACAAATGTGTATATGATCATGTAAGTCACTTAATCATACTTATATAGTCACATACACAGGCGTGTATATGATCATACAAGTGGTTGTGAAGTTTTAAGAACTTACATAGTCATATACAAGCTCATATTTATGACCGTGTAAGTATGATTAAGTGACATACACAATCACATACATGTTTGTATAACTGCCTGTATAAGTCTGCACAAAAAATCCATAATGACTTACACGAACACATACACACCCTTATATATGAACATGCAAGTTTGTGAAATTACATACATATCGGCGTGTTATGTGACATGATCTCAGTGACTTACACAGTCATATACATAGGTATCTATGCGACCATGTAAGTTATTGATAAGCTTTAAATTTATGATTATGATTTATAATCTTTTATTCTCTCCCATGTTTATAAAATATCAATTATAATTATTAGTAACATATATTAATTGATTCAAAAGGATGGGCATATTCTTTCAATAGGCAGTTGTAATCTGGTACCGAAGATAAAAGTAGAAACTTTTAATTCTGTACCAAGTCCCAGGTCAACTAAAATGTAATTCTTGGAATCATTTTAATAAGACTAGATTAATAGACGAAGTAGAAAAAGCCAAATATTATTGTCACAAGATGTTGGCCTTGAGTTCATAAGGTGGAAACTCTCATTTAAAAAGATATGGGGATTTGTGTGATAGAAAGGAGATCGTATCAAGAGGATAAGCATTTTTTACCCTTAATCATATCAAGAGGTTAAGCATTTTTTACCCCTAACCTTATGTGAGGAAAGAATGAAATGACTGCATCATCTTATTAAAACAATATATCAAGATTTTTTATTACTTTTATGGTAATTAGTAATGAACATCCATTATCTATAGTGGATATCAAAAGATTTAGAATGTTTTGCAACTCATTGCAACCGACCTTTAAAGTTTCAACTCAAAATATATTGAAAAAGGACATTATAAAGATATATGAAAGAAAATTTAAGAATATTGTCAAGTATGGAAGAACATATTGTCATTATAACAGTCATGTGGATAGCCGATAAACAAAAGAAGGGTTATATGGTGTTGATAACACATTACGTTGACTGGACTTTATGAAATGAACTTTTGAGATAATTTATATTATTTAATATTGTTATCATTTACTTTTTGATTATGTCATGATTAATGTCAGTTATATTTATACATGGTAAGTTCATTCATGTGTTGATGCTACATATGAATGAAAGGTTGACAACTATGTTAGGAGACTATTTGATCCATTGGAATATCGAAACCAAATTATATATAATAAGAGTCAATAATTATAGCAAAAATGATGCTATGATCGAAATTATGAAGGATAAGATACAGGGTGAGAGCTTGTTGGTTGGTGAAAGGTTATTCCATATGCTTTATTTTATGCATATTCTGAATTTGATTGTAAAGGATGAGTTGGAGCTGATAAAGAAAGCAATAGATTCAATCCATAATAGTGAAGTACAATAGAGTGCAATACCTAAAAAAGTTGAGAAGTTTAAAGAAACTACACAACTATTATACATTTCGAGTATGAAGAAGTTCATTATGGACTGCTCAACCTTCAATATGTTGGAGTTGGCAATCTAATATGTTAAGGTGTTTATCAGACTAAGACAAAAAGATTCTCAGTACACTTACATGCTTGCAGAAGACCAATGAGAGTTAGCTAGAGAACTTTGTGCAAAGTTGGAATTATTTTATACTACGATTGAATTGTTCCTGGGAAAAAAATTTCTAACTTCAAACTATTGTTTTAGCATTATGTGTAAGATTAAGAAAGCTTTATCTTATTGTATCTTTTACTCTAGTAAGATTATTCAGGTTATGGCAGAGTAGATGATGAAGAAGTTGAATTCTTATTAGTACATAGTTAGACATACTTTTGCAGTCACATCTCTGTTACACCTGAGATACAAAAAGAAGGGGGTTAATTTATATATAATATTTTGTATGGTGATCGGGATTAATAGCATGTAGACATTAAACAATTATGGTATTTGTTTAATGATTATCAACTCAGAATGGATAAAATTTAAGATCGGAACTTAATAGTTCAAGTTATTCAGCTCTGGTTTAAGTTTGAGGTTAGAGCTCATCTTCTATAAGATTTTATTAGTTTCACTTACAAATTTCATGAGAAAAGGGGTTAGGATTTCGTACAATATGATAGAGTTAGATAAATATTTGATAATAGGTTCTGTAATCAAAGTTGTAGGTGTGCAGTTCAATGTATTGTTATGGTGGAAGAGCTGGGGAAATTATTTTCTGATCATGCAAGTAATTACATGAGATCTATTACCAATTTCATCATCTACTGTTGCTTCGAAACCTATTGGGTTATTAGTCCTCATCGTGTTGAACTTTATCCTCGTATTATGAAGGTCCTACTCTTTTCTTTTTTATATATCAATTTGGTCCTTTTTTTGTACTATCTTACCTTATCATCATCATCACACCTAGTTCGAAATCCCGCAACAAAGTGGGATATGGGGAGGTTTGATAGTACGTAGCCTTACACTTATGTAGTAAAGAGGTTGTTTTGGGTAGACCCACATGCAGATGTGACAATAAAAGAGTGATGCAGGTTAAAGAATAAATAATTAAAACTAGCGTGCTAAAAGATTATGTAAATAAAATTAAAATAAATATATGAATAAAAAATAAATATAACCAGAGAATATACCTGATATGGTGTCCATATCTACTAGTACCTAATAAGCTGCAAAGTTCTGCTCTTCTTGTCTCTAGTCAGGCTAGGAGTCCTTACTCAGAAACTTGTGGGTACTACAGTTTCAGACGACCTGGCGAGATCTTTCCCTATACACCTATCCTGAAAAGCCAAGTTGTAGGACAAAAAGACTTATCTATGACTTGAAACTGGAAAAGATAGATAGGACATTAGGTTAGACTTCCCACACGGTAAATACGTTGAGCGAGCGTTAAAGTAAACATCTCCTAATAACTTACTCAACTGTTTTGGTGAACTTTAAACGGTATCTTTTACCCTTATCCGATCATGCCAGACTTCTATATTTCTGGCCACTTCCTCAATAACGACCAGCTTTATCATATCTTTCTTGATCACTTCCCTCCAATTCTTGTATGGACTCCCTTTTCTTCTTTTGTAGTTACTAAGGGTTATTTTCTTACGGCGTCTTACCAGAGCATTAAAGTGCCTCCTGCGCACATGCCCAAACTACCTAAGCCTAGTCTCTCTCAACATGTCGAAAATACTAGCCACCTGTAGTCTGTCTCTTACCACATGATTCCAGACTTTATCTCTTTTGGTAATGTCACACATCTACTGAAGCATATGCATTTATGCTACCAATAACTATCTTGTATGTTTACGTTTGGTGAGTCAACATTCTGCCCCATATAACATGGTTGGTCGAATCACCATTTTATAAAACTTCCTTTTGAGATTTAAAGGAATCTTTTTATCACATAAGACCACTGATGCAATTTGCCATTTGACGCACCTAAATCTGATACGATGGACTAAATCGGCATCGATATTACCATCTCTTTAAATGATGGACCCAAGGTATTTAAAACTTGTTTTTGTAGTGTGACGTTAGTACCAAAAATTACCGCCGCCTCATGGACCAATTGGCTTTTCAAAAAGTTGCATTCTCAATATTCCGTCTTAGTCCTGCTCATTCTAAAACCTTTTGACTTTAACATTTCTCACTAATATTCTAACAAGAAATTGACCCCCTCCTTGGTCTTATCCACCAGGACAATATCGTCAGCAAATAGCATACACCAAGGTACCTCTCCTTGGTTATTTTTAATAAGTTCATCTAACACTAATGTGAACAAAAAAAGGCTTAAGGTGGAGCCTTGGTGTAGTCCAACACCAATAGAAAATGCTTCCGTGTCACCTTCTATCATCCTTACTCTAGTCAATGCTTCTTCATATATATCCCTAATTACACAAATGTAAGTCATAAGAATGCCCTTTTCCTTTAAACACCTCCATAAGATTTCCCTAGAAACCATGTCATACACCTTCTCTAAATCAATAAAAACTATATGCAAATCCCATTTGCGTTCCCTGTAGCATTCCATTAGCCTAGGGAGTAGATGTATTGCTTCTGTCATAAACCTACCAAGCATAAATCCAAATTGGTTAGCCAATATAGAAGCAACTCTTCGGACTCTCTTTTCAATTACTTTCTCACACAACTTTATGGTGTGACTTTGTAATTAGATACCTCTATAGTTGTGACATTGTTGAATGTCCCCTTTGACCTTTTATAATAGGATCAACCTACTCAATCTCCATTCATCTGGCATTTTGGTTGACTCGAGGATCACATTAAAAAGCTGAATTAACCACACAATACCGACAACTCCTATTCGCTTCCATACCTTTATAGGAATCTCATTCGGCCCTACTGCCCTTTCACTCCCCATCTCCCTCAAAAACTTTGTAATTTCTCCCTTTGTGACCCTTTTACATAGGACTAGTTAAGAGAATGCTTCGAGTTTGCCTAACTCTATACTGACTAAGATGCCTTCATTATACAAGCCATAAAAGTATCTCTACCATCTACTATTGATGGCATAGGCCTCCATGAGTACCTATCCTCCTTTATCTCGTATACAGCATACTTGGAAATCCTTCGTCTTACGTGCACTATCTCGTGCCAGGTTGAAAATTTTTTGTGCTCTCTTGGACATATCCAAATCCCTATACATAGTATCGTATACTTGTCTTTTAGCCACTGAAATTGTCTTCTTTACCTTTTGCTTTGCCAATCTGCACCTTACTCTATTAGTTTCCCACTCTGCCTTTATTGTACTTGCTAAAAGATCTTTGAATGCTCTCTTTTTCGTCTTTACCGTCCCATGAACCTCTTTTGACCACCACCAAAATTCCATCCACCCACACCCCTTCCCTTTAAATACTCCTAAGAGTTTTGTGGCAATTTCTCTCATTAAGGGGCTACTCCCTCTCACATTTGATTAGCATCCCCTCTCATAGACCATACAACTCTATGCCGAATTTGAGTCCTAAATTATACCACCATGTCCCCTTTTAGATTCCACCATCTAATTTTACAACATTGCTTACTAAATTGATGTGTCCTCCGTCCCTTATTTCCTAGATCCAAAACCAACAATTTATGTTAGGTTAATAAGCATATGGCCGGAAGCACATTACAATCCTTGCACCACGATCTGGCTCTCTTCCTGACAAGGAGATAATCAATTTGCGTCTTAGTCATGCTACTTTGAAATGTCATCAAATGTGCTTCGTTTATGTCATCAAGTGTGCTTCATTTTTCTTAAATAATAAATTTGCTATCACTAACTTATACGCTATGGCTATGTCTAATAAAGCATTTCTACAATCATTTCTAGTGTCGTACCCGAAGCCCCCATAAGTTCCTATATAACCGTCTAAAACAACCCCTATATACCCATTAAAATCACCTCCTAGGATAATCTGCTCAATATTAGGGATTTATAGAAGCACTCCAACCAATGCCGCCCAAAATAGACGTTTTTATTGTACATCTAAACTAGCTTGAGGTGCATAAGCACATACTACATTGAGAATCATATTGCTAAAACAATTTTAGCCACCTTAATCCTATCATTCACCTTTGTATTCCCCACCCTTGGTTTATAAGTTACTTGATTACTAGGATGCCTATCCCATTCTGCTTCCTCGTGTTTCCCGAGTATCATAGGTTGAATCCCCATATCTCCTTTGCTTTAGCTCCCGACCACTTCGTCTCCTGAATGCAAGCTATTTGTATCGTGTACTTGTCTAGAATCTCTACTAATTCCAAGGACTTTCTCGTGAGGGTCCCAATGTTCCAAGAGTCTATTCTTATTATATCATCCCCTTTTTTATTCTTGCATACTGCACGCACCAAACCGCTTGCATTGATCCCCTCCACGCAATTAAAAGGCATCCTTCCTACCTCATGGCCCTCACACTTTCCCGTAGTCATTATCCTAAGAAGTCCTTAAAAAAGAAGAAGAAGATGATGATGATGATGATGATAATGATGATGATGATGATGATGATGATGATGATGATGATGATGATAATAAATAAATAAAATACTAAATAATTTGTCAACCGAAGGAAGCCTTAGTATTGCGCGAGGAATAACAACATGAAAACAAAAGCATGACTGATCAGAGCATGAATAGAAAACATAAGAATAATAATAATAATCTAGTGAAACCTTTACAAAACGTGGTCCAAGTGGAAGCACCTGTAAAAAAAATCAGCATTCTTGTCAAAGCTAAAAGCCCATTGAGAGATCCTTGAAGTGGCATGCAGGAGAAAAGGTCTCCATACCAGGTAAGGAGACAGTCTAGAGAGAGAGATTTTTGGAAGTTGTTGATTAAACATGTAATAACCAAAAAAACTAAAGACCTTGTCTTATAAAGGAAGTCGTGAAAGACAAAATAAGCAGAGTAGTAACAGGACGTAATGGGAAAAGATTGATGGCCTTTGTGACAGCAGCAAACTTATTAGAGGGCTCGAAAATGCTAATGGAGAAAACGATTAACTACTATATTACAAGAAACAATGTAACTCCGTCCTGTACAGCATTCCTGTACAGTCTAGATGAAGGTTGTAAACAATACATGGATGAAACCTTGAGCTAGCTTTTTTAGTTAATCAAAACACCCATTCTAGGTGCGCAAAAGATAGTCATGGGAAATAGTAAGGAAAAACGAGAAAAAGGAAGAACACCCTTGATCCTGGCCAAACCTTAACTGATGTCTAAACCACGAGATTCATACCACATAGACGACATAGAAAAGATAATTTAACAACACTATAAATTATAACTAAAAACAAATATCGCCTGGAAATGAAATATCAAAAGTAAATACAAGGTTGGCTTATACTACCACCCCTTACCCCCACACACACTTGGAAGCCACTGGTAAGTGTATTCCCTCTTAAACACCACAGAGAGCAACTTTTTCTACCCAACATCAAAGAAGACTATTCGTGAAAAAGAGTAAACATGTACCTGGGTTAACGATCGTGGGCAAACGCTCCTAACGTTCCCACTGTTTCTGTCAGTGATTGGTGTGGAATGCTTTCCCACTCC
>JAOSBN010044715.1:0-15069 GCA_027563595.1 Erythroxylum suave
GCAGTGTGTAGCCCAAATCATGGGCATTCACATTCATTAGATATACAATTGTATTTTAGGATAATCATATATATATATATATATATATATATATATATATATATATATAAAATTTAAGATACTATTGTTGTGGTATATTATACTAATGTTATACTATTATGTGGTATATTATAAACTGCATCTAAAAACCAATAATTTATATATTACTATATTTTAGGATATTACTAAGTATATAACTTATTGATTAGGATATGTATAATTATAACTAATTAAATATTTAACGTTATATTAAATAATCATAGATAATAAATATTATATAAATTATATGTTGGTAAATGACTATATTAGTTTAATACATTGATTTTATTACACATAAATTATTAACTTATATTATATGATATAATATATAAACTATTTAATTTAAGTATATATATTTGTAATATTTGGTGATATAAACATGTAATTAATAAATAGACCACATGATAAGCGTAAGACTAGTAATATATATTTAACAAAATCATAAATATGATATCAACATTTATAGACTATAATACTTATGATTAATATATATTATAATTACAACTATATAATGTAATTATAATTAGTTTAATATATATTAATATATTAAAATAATTATTAATATATATTAAACTAATTATAGCTAATAATATTTATATTATACATATTTTAAATTGTAAAAGGATAACTATTATATATTTATATACGATATACTATATAATTATATTAACATTTAATGGATTTATATAACCATTGTGGTACTTAAGATAACACAACTAGATAAACATAATTATACATTTCTATATAAATGATTATTAATATACTCTTATAATATATTATATTATATAAATTATATATATATAGTTCATATTAATTATACCCACATTACAATTGAACTTTGAACTCACATTTCTTATCCTTAATTAAATAATTATTACTAATAGTTACATATCACACAATTTAACCATATACTTAAATTATGAATATCATTAATTATAACTATATTATAATAATCTTTGTATGGCATTAACCTATATATTAATAATATGTTTAAATTAGAAGATAATGAGTAATTAACATATTTAGTGTACAATAAGTATACGAACTTATATTGTTAATATATTAATTCAATAGTTATAATATATTAATATATAGTAATAGTCATATAATAATATATATAAATAACATTATATAACAATTACCTACTACACAAAATAGTATAATTTTATGATATAACTTAATACAAGTAGGCTAGATATAATTTATATATATGTACTATATATGATAAATATAAATTATATGTCATTAATATATCTAAGATAAATATATATAATACAAGTAATTTTATATTTTATATAATACAACTAATAAACAATAGTATAATTATAAAGATATCACGAGGATATCATATATTTAATCTAGATATCATATAACTATAAACATTAATATTAAAGTTTATTATAATACTTAATATATATAAATATTAAGTATTTATACCTAAATACTTAATATTTTATATTTAGTTATTACTATAGTAATCATAGAGTATAATATGTTAATGTTATACTATATAATAATATAATATGTATATGTTAATGTTTATTATATTAAACATACATGTAGATTTAATTATTAAATATAATGCATAACAGATTATATATTATAATAATATTATATATTATTATATATTGTTTACTATATGCATTAAATAATATAAGGTATAATAATTTATAATATCATATAAATTATATAAATGTAATATTATAACATTATGCATAATATTGACTATATAATAATATTATATTTAGAGATTGAAATATAATAATTAATTTGTTAATACTTATTCGTATATTCATTATAACATATATTTATAATTATATATAATCACACACACACATACATATATATAAGAGAGTTAACATACATAGAGATTTAATTATAATATATTCAAACAATGTTAACTGATATATAATATCATATATTAGTTATAACATTAAGTATTATACATTAGTACCATATAATTTATATTTAACATATATATAGTACATATATATAAATAATATCTAGCCATATATATATATAACAATATTGGATAGTAATATTGAAATGGATCAATATAATATACAATGGTATAAGTTAAAGTACTTATACCATAATAAGGTTTATAATATACTTATATGAGTTTAGGGTTTAGGGTTAAAGTTATATATAATTATTAAGTAGTTATAATAATTATAATCTATTAACTAGGTTATAACATATCCATATATGTTATAAGTTATGTATTATAGTTACAATATAATTGTGTTATATATATAGTGTTATTTATACAAAGATTATAACTTTACAATATATATATTTCATAATTAAATGTATAATTTATATATAATTAACATATAGTTAAATAATACTACTTATATTAATCATATATATAATAAATTACTTATAATATACAAAATAGTAAATATAAACTATATTATGATAAATAAAGTTGTAAATACTTATAATAAATTTAGGGTTTAGGGTTAAAGTTATATATAATTATTAAGCAGTTATATAATTATAATCTATTAACTATAACATATCCATATATGTTATAAGTTATGTATTATGGTTACAATATAATTGTGTTATATATATAGTGGTATTTATATAAAGATTATAACTTTATAGTATATATATTTCATAATTAAATATATAATTTATATATAATTATCATATAGTTAAATAATACTATGTATAAATTATATAATCATATATATAATAAATTACTTATAATATACAAAATAGTAAATATAAACTATATTATGATATATAAAGTTGTAAATACTTATAATAAATTTAGGGTTTAGGCTTAAAGTTATATATAATTATTAAGCAGTTATAATAATTATAATCTATTAACTAAGTTATAACATATCTATATATGTTAAAAGTTATGTATTATATTTATATAATATAATTGTGTTATATATATAGTGTTATTTATATAACGATTATAACTTTAATAAGATATAGTAATTATAATACTTAACTACACATTACCTTTAAATATGTTACGACTTTAAACACTCAAAATGTAATATTAATTGTTAATTATATATGTAAACACTCTAGTAAATTTAATATAAACTTTAATACAACACTAAATTAACTTATGGTTATAAATTGAATTGTATTTGTCATATAATATAATTAACTTAACGTATATATTAAATTCTGATATGTTTAGTTTAATATTTATAATAGTTAAAATACATATTGTGAGTATTTCGATTATTAATAATTTGGTATAATATATATACTATTATACTTGTTCGTAGTACTATTCGTGAATTCATAATTTATTATATGGCACTATTGTATAATACTTAATATTATAACTAATATAGTATGTTTATTAAACTATAGTACTATAAGCTAATTATGCACACAATAAATACATTATATCTTAGATATTAGTATTAAATTTTAGGTATATAATAATGTCTAACAATTAATTATAATTATAATTGTTATTTAATATCACAATAGTTTAATATCCTTGTTTATATATGATATATAATAAAATGAATTACTTTATAAAAATACATTAGTTATGATAATATAAATTATAAATTATATTATATACGTTAAGTTAATATATACGTTATTAACTTATATAATTCCATTTTAATATCATTAAAATGAGTACTAATTTACATTATAATTATCGCAATAACTTTATGTATATGCTTAAAAAGCTATATTATAATCTAATATTATAATTAGTATTTTATATAATATATAGATAATTGTTACGATAGTATTATATTATTATTATAATAGCCATATTCACTTTATAAACTTTTAGTATTATATAAAATACTATACTATCCATAACTATATATTAAACGTATAGTAATATAATTTTAATAACTCTGTATTTATTGTTAATAATTTATATTTATAATGGTATTAATAAAAATTATATATCAAAGTATTATTATATTATTTAATATATAGTTAATAATAACATTCACAATTTGGGAACCTACCTATAATTTGTTAATATATCATTACCATGAAAATATAATCAAATATTTGATTGCTTATTAATGAAGATTATAACCTGAACAAAATTATAGGAGGAAGTTTTTAGTAAGTATTGTCTGATAAGATTTCATTGATAGAACGGACAATTATATAATGTCATATAACGATATAATATATATTTTTAAATTGTCATACATTTATAGTAATTATATGGGTATATTACTAGCTTAATTGAAATAGGAAGTATATATATAATTTAACCAAATGATCTATATTATTATAACTATATTACCCTGAAGCATATGTATCTTTTATAAACTATATACCCATATGCCCATATAATACTAAAATATATTTAACCGTTTTGTATATATTAATACTAAATATATTATATATAAATAATACTATTGTAATAGCATTTAATATATTAATAGTTAAATTATACAAGTAAAATATAAATTAATATTAATTGTTATATTTTATTATAATTATAGTAATCTTAGGGTAATTATAGACAATCACCACATTCTAACTTACAATAATACTTTGTATAATTAAAAAAATATACATCATATAGTATTAGTTATAACATTTAAAATATAATAATAGTTATATTATTGTACAATTACTATAAGTTATATATTATATAATATACGATAATATACACAATTTGATATTATATATAGCAAAAATTTATATAGATATTTAATGTTCAATTATATAGTTATTATAATATGTATAACTATATTATAACATTACTAAATTAAATTATGTTATAATATAGTTATAACAACTATATTAATAATAACTTTATTAATATTATATGTATTTTAATATGTTTTATATTAAAGTAATATTTATATTATTTACTAATCATACCACTACAATATTATTAAAGATTTATTAGTATCAACATATATATATATATATATAATTATAATTAAATGGATGATACATATAATATTATAAAGATAACAATTTAGTTATTATAGTGATGCATTATTTAGTATATTATACATTGACTTATATAATTAATTAATTATAGTATATTATAGTAATATGGTAATATAATCAATATGTTATGTAATCAAATGTAAGTAATATAATATAGTGTAATATTAATAAAAACTATTTTTAATGATATAACACAAACTAATGTGGATTATTAATATATATAATTAAAACGTTACCCTAAACTAATATTGCTAAATAATGCCATATATTATATATGAATGTTAAGTATTTTATAATTAATCAATTATAGCCATTATTATTTGATATATCACATATTATATACTTATACCTTATTCTCATAATGTACTTTTATGATATAGTACAATTACATTTAATAATAATAATAATAATAATAATAATAATAATAATAATAATCATCATCATCATCATCATCATCATCATCATCATCATCATCATAAAAGACAACTTAGGCAAGAGAACTAACCAGGGACATCTCTACTAGGTAGGCACCTCTCCAAAAAGCCCAAAACCTAAGCCAATATTATTAAAAGAAATAAAAAGATACAAAGTAGCAAAATTGCCAAAAGGCAAATAATAACAAGAAGATACAAATGGCCAGAGACTACTAAACCCTCCACCCTAGCCTCGTTAAAACCTATGATAGTAAAAACCCAAATGGGAAAACCTATCATAGGAAAAAGAGTACTAGGGATAACGAAACCTATAATAACCCATCCCAAATACATCAGCAACATGAATTTAAAAAACATCTTGCGGTAAAAGATAGCCCCAATCCAACGAATCCATCCAAACAACATAAGAAGCAAGCGCATCAGCCACTCTGTTACCTTCTCTAAAAATATGGGTAGCTTGATACTGAATAGTACTCAAAAAGCCAAAACAGTTAACCCAACGTGAGCGAAACTTCCAAGGAACCTGTAAGGATCGAGTGGATAAAAGAGAAACAACATAGGTAGAGTCACACTCGAACTAAAGCCGATGCCAACCAAATGAACGCGCATATTCAACAGCTTGAATAACACCAAGGAGCTCCGCCTCAGAAGCATGAGTAAGTAAAATCGGAAGGCAGAAACACCCTCTGATGAAACCTCTAGAATTCCTAAAAATCCCACCTGCACTAGTCTTAACAGGAGCCCCATAGGTAGCCGCATCAGTATTAATCTTAATCCAACTTATATCTGGAGCAGTCCAAAAAATTGGAAAAATAACATGAGCTTTTTGAGGATGACCCGTAACCCCTAGACGAAGAAGAAACATCCTCTCCTCCATAGAATTGTACATAGCCCCTGTCTAAAGAATATTAGCCTCACTAACAGATTTCATAATAAAAGTTATAACCTGCTGAACCGAAACTCGCTTGTTGTCAAAATGCAAATAGTTTCGGGCAAACCAGATACCTGACATAGTAGTAAGAACCGAAGCCCGAAGTAAAGAGCGAAGTTGAGGACTGAAAGGATGACTGAAAAAACCAGTCATAACAACAAACTATCAGCAATAGGCACAGCAATCCAAAAAACAGAAGCAAATTCATACCAAATGGAATCAGCATAAGTACAATGCATAAAAAGATGATTAAGAGATTCATCACTCCAAAGACAAAAAGAGCAAACAGAAGGACCGGTAAAACTGGAAGTCAAAAGAATTGTGTCGACAGGTAGGTGACCATGAAGAAGACGCCAAGCCAAAATCGATCGAGAAGGCGGTATATATTTAGACCAAAGCCTGGAAGCCCAATGAACATCAACTCGCCAAGGAAAAAGGAAGTTATAAAAGGACTTACAAGTAACCACACCTGAAGCCTCTGGAGACCACACTAATATATCTGGACCATCCTCAGCCACTGTCACTTGAGAAATAGCCTGTAAAATCGCAGGAAAGGCAGAACAAAAATCTGGACCCTAAATCCCAATCCAGATCATCCCCGATAACATCAGAAATCTGTAAATCTGGAACTTAAATTACAAAATCCTGCGGGAGCAACTCCACCAATGGGCACCCCGTCCAGTTATCATACTAGAATCTTAACCTTGAATGCTTCGAGATAAGCCATCTGTACTCAGGTAAAATCAAACCCAGAAAAAACTGCACACCAAGCCATATGAAAAAAGCAAGGTAAGAAGGATAAGAGCGACGCATGTTGGGACAGAATCTATCTCGTAAGAAATTAAAAACCAAACTATCCACAGTTAGGCATTTCCAAGTGAACTTAGCTATCAAGGAGTGGTTAAATTTAATCAAATCCTTAATACCTAAGCCCCCCTTATATTTTAGAGCACAACATTTTGACCAGGCAACATAAATGATTTGCCGCTTAGAAATATTACCTGTCCAAATGAAATTACGGATGGCCTTATTGATGTCCTTCAATAATCTGCAAGGCCACTTATAAATCATAAAATAATGAACAAACTTCGAAACAATTACAGAATTAACGAAACAAACACGCCCAGCCATAGATAATAAACGTCCTTTCCAGGAAGATAGTATAATAATAATAATAATAATAATAATAATAATAATAATAATAATAATAATAATAATAATAATAATAGTTTATATCTTATTATAAATTGTTCTGTAATTAATTAATTTGTAATGATTATATGTATAATGATATTAATATAATCATTACAAAAAGGATTAAATATTTATGCAAATTTTAACAATAGCCTTTAATAGTATTTATTATATTACTTTAGGTTATAATATTATAAGTTATAACATTATTAAAGCTATGATATTTTAAGTGTTATAAAATTATTATATATCTATATGTGTACGATCATAAATATAGATATATAACCATATAATAATTATATGTAAATTTTAATATTATAATTATAATATTATAACTATTCATGTTTATTCACATATATAAAATATAAATTAGTATAATTAATAGTAATGGATATGTTTAATTATGTATAGCCATAATTATTATCATTACTTATAAATTTTAATTATATATATTAATAACCCTAAGTTTTGTGTCATTTTATTTACAAATTTTTTTGCATATAATAAATTTTTTAATTATATGGATAAAAATATTAATATGATAATATATAATTATATCCATATTAACTATATCCCTAAGAAAATTCCATGTTTAACTATTGTTGTACTATTGCTGAGGGGAGTTCATATCCTAACATAAAGGGCTAGAAGGAATCAATCATTGCAGGAAGAGGAAGAGGACTTTTTTGACTTCCTACGCAAAGCTAATTTAAATTAATATAATCATATTTTATATTAACAAATTTATATATTACACAATATTAGTATACCATATTCATTTAATGGATATATATTAATTTAAGATAAAATAATGATACATTATAATTATGTGATATAAAAATTAAATAATAAGCTAATATTATTATTTTGTTAGCTACATTGCAGTAAATGTGTGCCTATATGGTTTATTTTCATTTATTCTGATTTATTTTCTTAACAATGATTAATACAATGTATGTAATTACTATAAATAATTTAATGGGTATAATATATTATAGTTAAAATAACAATATAAGATTTTAATTAATATTAGCTTCCTATTGTATCATTATATAGTAATTTATATAATCAAAATATCATTAAAATTTACTACATTAATGTATATAAATATGATATTATAAAAATGATGTAGATCTTATTTATGTAATCAGATGGGACAGCAGTATGTTCTATGTAATATAATATCAAGTATTATATTACTCATATACTAATACTATATAAATGATTAATATATCTATAACTGATTATTAATTATATATTAATTATAAAGTAATATATAACCCATTAATTCCATATATATTATGGTATAGATATATAATTATAAAATTACTATATTGTGACTTTCTAAATTAAGGATAGTTATAATATTTTCTTTATAATGTAACTTATATTAATTGGTTTATAATAATAATAATTAATATACATATTTGTAGTAATATAATTGTTTAAGTGTTTGATTATACTATTATATGTTTGATCAAATTGCCATATAAATTATAAAATATTATATAATATATGATTATTATATATATTATATAATATTTTACAGTATTTTATGTTCAATATTATAAATAAATATTAATAACCTATAGTAAAATCCATAATATAATTATGATATTATATTTACAATATCAAGGTTATATTGATATAGTAGTTATATGTTATTATATCAATATTATGTTTATAGCTTTGTAAAATTATATTATATTACAATGTCAAGGTTATATTGATATAGTAATTACATGTTATTATATCAATATTATGTTTATAGCTTTGTAAAATTTATTATATTTACAATATCAAGGTTATATTGATATGGTAATTACATGTTATTATATCAATAATATGTTCATAGCTTTGTAAAATTAACATATAGCCTAATTTATATATTAATAACATATAATCTAAGTATATATTATAACTTAGATTAAGTATATATTATAACTTAGATTATATGTTAATAACAATATAATTCATTTAAACAAAGTTTGTATAATACTAAATTAGGCTATATATTAATTATATATTATACCAAATTATTGTTAATTATATAATGTTATTTGATTGGCAAAAGGATTGAGCCTTAAATTAATTAATATAATCTTTTATTTTATTATAATAATTATTATTAACGAATAACTATAAAGCTTATTAAGTTAATAATTATAATCTTATATAATATTATACCAATACGTTATGTATAGCAAATATTACGTAGTGTATTTACTATATCTGTGATAATATAAAATTATAATAATTTTAACATAATATAGTTACTTAATTTAATTAATTTTATAATATTTATTAACATTATATATTTACAAATTATGTATGATTAATATGTATTGATTAAATATGGCATTTAATTAACAATTTATATTATAATAAATTTCTATTATTCATTAAGTTTAACTTATAAATGTATATGATAATATTACTAAATAATAATATAATAATGTCAACTAGTAATTATATAGTATTAACAATTGATTTACATGCCAACAGAAATGATGATGTTTATTATTATATCTATATTATTAATGGTTTCATACTATTAATGTTATTATATTAAGTAATAATATTATTTATTTTAATTGTTATATTTATACCATACTATATTTTTATATTATAGTATGGTATAAATATAAGTATTTATAGTGTACATTATATTATATAAATTTATGACATTGTAATGAATATATTAATATTTATATATTCATTGTTACAATATAACACAATATAAATTTATACACTATAAAAGTTTAATTATAATACGTAAATATCCATATAATTTAGATATAAAATATAATATAATTTAAGTAACAAGTTATATAATTTAACACTCAGGTATAAGTACTGATTATAAGGTATCATAATTAGTATATTACACTTTAAACATAGTTGTTATATAAATTTATAGTATAAATAATTATATAATAATGAATGGGGTTATCATCATAATACTAAATAATATTTATAATTAACATTTATATATAATATTTGGCATTGTTTAGCAAAATAATATATTTATACTAATGATGATAAATATGGAATTTATAACATATAAGTATCAACCATCAATCTATTTATGACCACTTTATAAATAGATTATTATAATTAGACTTTTTATGTAGTTTAAATTAATTTACACATAATAGTAAATTTGTATTCACATATATAACTTAATTATAATATATAGGTTATTATGCAAATATAATTTTATACTGATATTGCCTTATGTAATATAAATATGTAAATACTTTTGATAATTAACATACATATAAAAATTGATATATTAAATATTAAAATTAATTATGTTTAAACATATATTATTTAATTATAAATAGTTATTAGGAATAGTTCAATAGATACATAGTGAATTGTGTAAATTATATGTATTAATAATTATAGTTTAATATATTTTAGGATTACTATTATAATATTGATAATATAGTTTATCATATAATTATTAAAGAGTAATCCAATTAAAGTTAAAATTATATATATTTTTAATTATAGTATAGTGTATATATTATTTAAATATATAGATTAAATTTAATGCTATATTATACAATTTTATTATATGTTTATGGTGTACATTTAATTATATACCTTTAAGTAATATAATTATAGTTTAACTTACTATATATAACTTAAAGATAGATTTGTCAAATCTATTTTCGACCTACTCAAATGAATAGTTTCCTTAAAATAGGGATAAAATAGCAATGCTTTTATTAACATTAAAATAATTGTAATATTAGTAAATTAATATATTATGACATTAATCTAATAGGGTATTTAACTTAAAAGTAATAGTACCCAATAAATTATTTAACATATAGAGCTTATGTACAATTATTATTAGATACCATAAGACATCATGGTATATATAATATTATAAAAGTTAAATATGCATATTATAGTTAAATAAATGATATAACTAAACTACATTAAGTAATAGAATATATTATAATTTTATACATGGCTAACCAATTGTTAATAGTTATAGTTATACATGTATTTAATTATGAATATTATATAGTATTATGGTGTTATATAAGTATATCATCATAATAAAATACTAGTAATATGGTTGTATTATATTACTTAATCAAATTGCCATATACTATCGTAATTAATAAGTCATATTATTCTGAATGGTATATAACTATTAATTACATATAGTCTTACCAATAAATTACCATGTTACATATCTATTATTATACGCATAGTTTTGTTATATAATATAGGATAATATACATTATGATTAATAAAGTATAAATAATATAAGTATAACTATGATATATTGCATGATTAAATATATTATTATATGTATAGTTTGTATAACTAATAATTTATGTATTAATTACATATATAGTAATATATTTAATTTAGTAAATTTAGTTTATAATATAAAAATTATATTATATCTTGTATAATATAATTAGATTATAATTTATATATTATACTATAATAATTTATACATTATATTACATTACTCTTATAATATCATAGGTTATACTCGTACAAACGATATATGTATTTATTAACTAACATATAATCTTATGATGTATTAATACGTGTATATAATTGTTAAATGGGTTATATTATTTTACACACTAACTTACAATATCATTAATTATATATAAAACTATTATCAGGTAATTACCATTTTATATAATATATGATTAATATTTAATTTAATAATAGTAACATAAACTATTTATTGCTATATTTACTTATGTATAATAGATGATATTATTAGGATATATATTCCTATGTTTTCATATACATAGAGGTTGGTGTTTTACTACTTTAAAATGCCATAATGTTGACATACGTGTTATTAACTAAATTTATAAATATAGAGATACCTTTATCCTTATCGTAGAAAATGTATGTGAATGTGGCTAACATATGCAATCTATAGATCAATTTTATAGATTATAAAATATCAAGTATAATTGCTAAAAAATTAAATTATGTTATTTTTTAACATATCAATAATTGGGTCATAAAAATCTGAAAATATAAATTTTATTATAAGTATATAGCTATTACTATATATATATATATATATATGTGGCAATGATTTGGACTATATTAATTTTGTTAAATATATTATAAAAGTATATTAATTTAATTAGTTATATAACTTAAATACATATAAGAATTAAAGATGATAATTAGTTAATTTAATATAAAAATATAAATTTGTGATAACTCCTATATTATAAATCTTATTATTAAAATTTAAGATTATTTATAAAAATTATATAATAATTGGTATATTAAAAAAAAGTTATTATTAAACATAAAATTATTAATATGATATTTATTAAAATATAGATATAAAAATTATTATAAACAATATTGATTAATACATTTATAATATACTAATTTACTATACGTACACAATATTTTAACTATTAATATGCTATTTATTAATGTATTTTCATATTATAATTACGTATATATATGTATGTATTAATATATAAAGTGTATATTAAATTTTAATATTAAAATTTAATATTATATTAAATTAAAATGTTATATATTAAATAGCATATATTTTTTTCAAAATGTAAATACTATAATATGATTAATTAATTATATATTATGTTATTATATTTGTGAAAATTGATATACCATATATTATACTTGTACTTATAATGTCATTGTGGGTATTTAATATTAATAAGCTGTTATTTAATGCTCAAGGAATAGCCTAAAAGTATTTAAGTTAAACATGTTATTTCATTACTTGATTATTTAATTAAATTAATAAGGCTTAATATAAGTATTAATATATATAACCATATCTAGATAATATCGGAGATGTAAGTAGATACTACTTTTTTATAAATTTCCCGGGTGATGTGTAACAAAGACTATTTATCTAAATTATATTATTACAAGTAGTATATATTAAGTCTGTCCGGTAATGTAGGGGCGTATAGGACAATCACGTTTCGAATTAGAACACCTAATGGTGGCGTAATCTGAACTATGAAAAACTTTCCCTTTAGAGTTCACGAAGTTCGACGTTGGTGGGAAGAGAGATGAAGTCGATAGTCGGCGGTCGTCTTGCCTAATGTGCAAGTAGCTAGTTGTATTGATTTTTGAAGTCTTTTGTTTTTTCATATGGATTTGGCGGAGGAGGAGGATGATGTTTCTGTTGAGATGGCTCAGTTATCAGTCGATGATGATCAAGACGAAGGTTTGGAGCTGGATGAAGAAGATGAGAACGTGGAAGGAACCGATTATTCTTTATCCCTTGTAGGTCGTTTCTTGACAGAAAAAGTGATAAACTTTACAGTGATGAAGCAGACAATGGCCTCACTTTGGAGGCCTTTTATAGGAGTTACAATAACAGAAGTGGATGGAGGGTTATATGTCTTCAAATTCTATCATGAGGTTGACGTCGAACGAGTTTTCGAAATGTCACCTTGGACCTTTTCGAATCAGCTGTTACTACTTGAGAGGTTAGCTGGCTTCTCTCAACCTTCACAGGTTCCTTTGCAGCATTTTGATATTTGGGTGCAAATACATGGACTAGAATCATGGTGTATGTCAGCAAGGGCAGCGGAGAAAATAGGAAATCAAATCAGTATGTTTGTGGAGAATGACCCAAAAAACCAATCATGGAGTAAATACATGCGAGTTAGGGTTAAGTGGGATGTTCGTATGCCTTTAAAGAAGTCCATTAAGCTGAAAAGGAAGGATGGGGAATGGTTCTGGCCAAGCTTGAAATATGAAAAACTGCCTAGTTTTTGTTTTCTTTATGGTTTAATTGGTCATACCGAACGCTTTTGCTGATTATTGTTAGAACGCAGGAATGGTCCTCTCGTTCGTCATTATGGACGTGAACTTTGTGCTAATTACTGAAAAAATACTATAAATATTGAAGCAAAATGGCTTAGGGAGGAGGAAGATAGTGATGGAGGTTTTCCGAGTAACAATGGAGGTTTTTCGAGCAACAATGGAGGTTTTCAGGCCAGTAAAGATGGAGCAAAGTTTGAATCCTATCCTAATCCTAATTCATTTTCGAAATCAGCAAAAGATAAGAAATGGACCGTAATAAGGGGAGAAAATAAAGGAGGAAATCGTGGAGTGGAAGGTTTTGTTTTGATTGTAAACGCTGGCAACATAGACGCTAATAGTGTGGACAGTTATGCTTTGAATGTAGATGCTAGCCATGTGGAAGTGAAACAGAATGAAGGCTTGGAATTAAATGACCCCAAGCGAAAGAGAATTGGGCCTGGTCTAAGCCCATCTCACCTCACCATTATTCAAGATGGCAGGTCCAATTTGAATGACTGCAGGCCCAATTTGAATGCCACCATGGCAAAAAAAGGATTAGTGGCGGGTTCTGTGATTCAGGCCCGCCAAGAACAATGAGTTGTATAAGTTGGAACCGTCGTGGGATTGGCAACCCACGAGCAGTAAGAGCTTTATGTGAAATAATTAATCTAAAGAGGCCAAATTTTATTTTCCTCA
>JAOSBN010044726.1:0-15069 GCA_027563595.1 Erythroxylum suave
TGGTTTAATGGTGGTCTTTTAATGATAGCATGTAACCTATTAGCATTCATTGGATTAAATAAGAAAGAGGTGCATTAGATGGACCATCTTCCTTCTTTCATCACAAAACCGAAATTGATATGTCTCATTTAGGTTAATTGTCTTTTTATATAGTCATTTTAAAGACAAATGAGAAGAGTCTCATTTATTGGCTTCTTTATGAATGATTAATGTTGGAACCCCACCCTTGCGAGTCACAAGCCCGACGTCCTAAGTGACATCTAGACGCGCATCCCACAAGGGTGACGATCCCACACTAACCAAGCCTCAAAGTGGAATTTCATCTTGATCTCTTCAAATCATTTTGTCCCATGACTAGTACTTATAGCCTAAGTCTCTAACTGCTTCTTGATCCTTGATAACTGCTTTTTGTTGAAAACCATTATTTAGTTGAGTTCTATGACTAACTCCAACTAAGTAACTGTTCAACGTACTAGCTTAACTTCTTCTTTGTATCGACTGTGTTTGCCTATCGTCTGTATTTGTCCTATCGTCTGTGTTTGCCTATTGTCTATGTTTGGCTATCGTTTGTGTTTGGCTATTGTCTGTGTTTGGCTATCGTCTGTGTTTGGCCTATCGTGTGTCTTTCGCGCTTCATCTGTCTTTAGTGCTTCATATGTCTTTAGCACTTCATCTGTCTTTAGTACTTCATCTATCTTTCCTTGCGTCTATCTTATGACGTCTTCACAGATGATTCCTTTCATCTATGTTTTCCTTGCATCTATCTTTCCTTGTATCTGTCTTTCCTTGTGTCTATCTTATGATGTCATCACAGACGATTCCTTTCGTCTATGTTTTCCTTGCATCTGTCTTATAATGTCATCACAGACGATTCCTTTTGTCTATGTTTTCCTTGCGTCTGTGTTTTGGTGACATCATCACAGACGATTCCTTCTGTCTGTGTTTTCCCTTACGTCTATGATATGACATCATCACAGATGATTCCTTGAGTCTGTACATTCTTACACAGCAAAAACCCTTGAATCAAATCCCAAACCTCTTGCAACCTACCTTACTTAATACAACATAAATCTTTTCAACCACCCTTATTCATTCAATTCCAAGGACAAAATACACAAAACATAATCACTAACTACTTCTCAAAGCCTCAAACTCATTTGAAAATCAAGTGCAATGTGAAAACTTAACAGTGGTTATAACAGACCCAAAATACATTCCATTCATATTAATAGGCAAAAGTCTTTACAAAGCTTTACTGACATTTCAAGTCACAATACAAAATACACTTGAACTAGTAAAACTTGAAATTTGGCTAAAGCCTTGAATTCCCAAAATTCTAACTTAAAAATACAAAAGAAATATGCAGACTGCAGTGATGCCTTGAATCTTGACTTACTCAATCTCTTGTTCATCACCTGAATGGGACAGAATTGGGAGGAGGTGAGCTTAAAGCTCATGGGTAACATATTTATAATCGAGAAACAAGCAAAAACCATTTGCAAAACTCATTGCATTATACATTTTGACAAGAAGGAGTAGCCTAATTGGTGAACTCCTTGCTTAAAACTAAGGAGGTCTTGAGTTCGAGTCACCAAAACAGCCGGGGGCCTATAAGGAAACAGTCTCTGTATCTCTTAGGAGATGCGGGCATGACTGTGTACATCTTACCCTCCCCATACCCTGATTAAGCAGGAATTTGGGTATTGTTGTGTTATGTTGTTGTGTTATTTCATTATACATTTTAGAAACTATAGTAATTTTAATTGGAAAATCATCAAATACTTATCTCACACAATTCTCTCTTTATCAAACAATTCATGAACAATTATAACTCATGTATGCATCAAACTTATCAATATATCATGAGCACATATGCATATCAAAATGGTCTGGAAGGTCCATAAATAGAACGAACTAACACATTTCCATATAATAGTCCTTTGAAGTCGCGAACAGAATGAACTAGCATAATCCCACTTAGTAGTTTTTTGTGTAGTCGTAAACATGAGAGAGTCCATGAAGGAGCTCTATGCCACTAACAGGTAGGTAGGAGAAGCCTTTAGTCGAAGTGCACTTGACAACAGAATGGACCAAACCAAACCAATCTTGTAAACTTATTGCCCAAAATGGCAATTCTTGAAAACTTGTTTTTCATAAACATGAAGTATTCCGAAGACATGGTTTCATAAACTTGCAACTTTTCAAAAAGAAACATTTTTAGAATCATGTAGCAAACATCTAACAACTTTACAATCCAACCAAGAGCAAACAAATACAACATCTATGAAGTAATTGAAATCAATTTACTTCCATCATTGAAAGAACACATTAATTGCCTATTACTTAATCATAAAACTGTAACCCACCTTGAAGTCCTTGCTTATAAACTTGCTTAGGGATTTGCTTAAGGATGTTTTTCCTCTTGCTCCCTTGGCCTTTCATAATCCCCTTCTTCATTTCCTTCATAAAGGACAAAATTCCCATTCAATAGGAATTCAAATTTGAGAACCCATAAAGCACATCCACTAAAATTTGATCCTAGAATACTTAAACCCATACATTTCTTAAGCTTTATGAACCAAAAATCTTTCAAAACTCCAAAAGATTTAAAATCAACTTACCTTGAATCTTCAACCAACAATGAGATTTTTGGCTCTAAGGAAAGCTCTTCCCTTCCTCTTTCTTTTTCTCTTCTTGAATAACCCCAAACTCTCTCTTTAAGACCAAGAAAAATTGTAACTTAGTCCAAAACTCTATTCTTTCTCAACTTCACCGAAACCTCTCTTCTTCTTTCTCTCTCTCTTTTACTTTTTGATTTTCTCTCCTTCATTCACGTTTTTGGTCTTCTTACTTACAAGACAATCTTTTCCCCTTCCCATTCTACCCTTAATGAGTGAGAGAAGTCCACCTTACCCTTCCTTTAATGCCTTAGTGCTTCTAGCCTTAAGTAATCCACCCAAAATATCCTTATGCTTTCTTAATTATTCAATTTAACTTACACCATACTATACTCTAACTTAATCTTAATTCTTCCTTTTAATACTTCAAATTTCCATCAATCCATGAAATAAATCCTGCTAAACTTGACATAATAAGTAAACTCCAATTAAAATGGTTTATCTAGCCAGACCACAAAATTTATTCAAATCATGCTTATTAAAATAATTAAAAAAAATTGGGGCCCAACATTTCTCCCCCTCTTAAAAGAATTTTTTCCATGAAATTATTACCTGAGTCATCGAAAAGGTGTGGATACTTCTCGTTCATGGCCTCTAGTGGCTCCCAGGTGGCCTCTTCTACCGAATGGTTTCTCCACAGGACTTTTACTAGTTGAATTGTCTTATTTTTGAGGACCTTTTCCTTGGTGTCCAAGATCTCCACTGGAATCTCCTCATAACTCAAATCATGACTTAACTGAACCTCAGTGGTCTGAATGATGTGCAAAGGATCCGACCTGTACCTCCTCAGTATGGAAATATGGAAAACATCTTGAATCTGTGTTAATTCTGGTTGCAATGCCAACCTATAGGCTAGAGGTCCAATCCTCTCAAAAATTTCACAAGGACCCACATATCTTGGACTTAACTTGCCCTTCTTGCCAAATCTCATGACTCCTTTCCAAGGATATGCCTTAAGGAACACTTTCTCACAGACTTCATACTCCATTTCCTTTCGGTTTGCATTAGTATAACTTTTCATCCTATCCTATACAGCTTTAAGTTGTTGCTTAACTAACTTGACCTTGTCAACTGTCATCTAAACCAATTCTAGTCCTATTAGCTTCCTTTCTCCTTCTTCATCCCAGCATATTGGAGTTCTACATCTCCTTCCATACAGTGCTTTAAAAGGAGCCATCTGAATGCTCGAATGGTACAAATGATTGTAAGAAAATTTGACCAATGGCAAATGCTCATCCCAAGCTCCTTTGAAATCCATCACAAATGCCCTGAGCATTCCCTCAAGGGTTCGAATGGTCCTCTCAGATTTACCATCTATTTGAGGGTGAAAATCAGTACTAAAACTCAACTTGGTTCCCAGAGCCTCGTGTAAGCTTCCTCAGAATCTCGAAGTAAATCGAGGATCCTTGTCAGAAACTATAGAATCTGGAACCCCATGTAGTCTTACTATCTCATCAATATACTTCTTTGCTAGCACATACAGAGAATCAGCCTGTTTGATTGCTAAAAAATGAGCTGACTTCGTCAACTAATCAACAATAACCCATATGACATCATGCTTCCTACTAGTCTTAGGCAAACCCATCAAAAAGTCCATAGTCACCCTTTGCCACTTCCACTCAAGAATGGACAATGGCCTTAACTTTCCCAAAGGTGCCTGGTGTTCAGCCTTGACTTGCTGACACACTAGACACTTACTCATATATTCTGCTACATCTCTCTTCATGCCTTTCCACCAGAAATGTTCTTTCAGATCTCTGTACATCTTGGTGCTACCTGGGTGCATGGCATAAGGCACCTTATGTGCCTCATCCAGTATCTCATCCTTCACCTCCTTAACATTCGGAATACAAAGCCTATTTCCAACGGTCATGGGTTCATTCTCCCTTACTACCACCTCAGATTTCTTGTCATTCTTAATTTCTTCTCGAAGTTTGCTTAGTTCTGTATCCTATGCCTGTAACTCCCTAACCTTCTCCCTAAGTATCGGTCTTACTTTGAATTTAACAAGAATACAATTTGGTTCCTCCTGTTTCAAGCTTATCTTAAGCTTAACCATTTCTTCCAATAAAGTCAGATAAACTATCTGAACATAGGCTATTGATGATTTCCTACTCAAAGCATCCGCCACTACATTTGCCTTTCCTGGATGATACTCAATCAACAAATCATAATCCTTAAGCAACTCAATCCACCTTCTCTGTCTCAAATTCAGTTCCTTCTGACTCAATAGATACTTGAGACTTTTATGATCTGTAAAAATACTCGTCTGAACCCCATATAAGTAATGTGTCCAAATTTTCAAGGCAAAAATCACTACTGCCAATTCCAAATCATGGATCGAATAATTCAATTCATAAGGCTTCAGTTGCCTTAAAGCATAAGCTATCACCCTGTCTCCCTGCATCAACACACAACCTAAACCATTTCTTGAAGCATAGCTGTACACTATATAACCCTCATCTCTAGTAGGCAAAATCAAAATTGGAGCACTTGTCAACCTATGCTTGAGCTCCTCAAAACTTTTCTGACATTCCTCACTCCAGACAAATTTGTGATTCTTCCTCAATAACTTAGTCATCGAAGCAGCTATCATAGAAAATCCTTCCACAAACCTCCTATAATAACCTACCAGACCCAGAAAACTCCTCACCTCTGTCACCGTCTTAGGTGCATGCCAATTCACTACTGCTTCAATCTTCCTTGGATCCACATGTACCCCATCTTTCAAAATCACATGTCCAAGGAATACTACCTCATGAAGCCAAAACTCACACTTGCTAAACTTAGCATAAAGCTCCTTCTCTCTCAGTGTCTACAACACTATTCGGAGATGCTCTTCATGTTCCCCTTCACTCTTGGAGTACACCAGAATGTCATCTATAAACACTATGACAAACTGATCTAGATAGTCCTTGAAGACCCTATTCATAAGATCCATGTAAGCAACTGGAGCATTGGTCAAACCAAATGGCTTGACTAAAAACTCGTAATATCCATACCATATCCTGAAGGTTGTCTTACTCACATTAGACTCCTTGATTCTGAGCTGATGATAACCTGACCTGAGATCAACCTTGGAAAAGATCCTTGCTCCCTGCAGCTGGTCAAACAGATCATCTATTCGTGGCAAAGGATACTTGTTTTTAATGGTTACCTTGTTGAGTCTCCGATAATCGATACACATCCGCCATGTCCCATCCTTCTTCTTAACAAATAAAACCGGCACTCCTCATGGTGACGAATTTGGCTTTATATACCCCTTCTCTAACAATTCCTCCAACTGTTCCTTAAGCTCTTTCAGTTCAGCTGGTATACGGTGGTATAGAAATGGGTACGGTTTTGGGAATCAAGTCAATGGCAATCTCAATTTCTCTCACCGGTGGCAAACTAGGTAAGTCCTCTGGAAACACATCAGAAAATTCCCTCACAATCAAAAAATCCTCTAACCTCCTATCATTCACATCAGCATCCACAATATGTGTCAAGAAGGCCTCACACCCCTTTTTCATCATCCTGTCAGCTAGCAAAGCAGAAATAATTCTTGGCGATGGTACTCCCCTGTCTCCTCTAAAAATCACCCTCTCTCCATTGCCTAGATCAAACTCTACTTCCTTAAGGCCACAATCCAACTTCGCATGATATTTTTCCATAACATCCATTCCAAGTATAACATCTAAGTCCTTTAGGTCTAGAGGTAGGAGGTCTACTACTAGTCTAGCATCGTTAATGAAGAGTTCACAACCTCTATATACTTGACTTATTATTACATTCCTCCCTAAAGGAGTACTAACAATCAAAGAGTTATCCAAAGGCATCGAATCAGCGTCATGTAATGTCATGCTTGTAGAAACAAAAGAATGTGTAGAACCAAAATCAATCAAACTTATACTGTAGAATTGAATAACTGAGCCATACCCGTGACAACTTCAAGTGCGGTTGCAGCTTCCTCCCTTATCATGACAAACACGCTTGCCTGTGCCTGACCCCTTGGACTTCCTGGAGGAATAGCCTTCCTTACAGCTCTAGAACTGCCCACCTCATTGACTGGTCTGGTTCCCACTGTTTTATCTCTCCTTGGGGCTTGTGACCGTGACCCCTCATTCCCTATTACTTAGGGACAATCCCTGATCATATGTCCCTTCTCTCCAGATCGGAAACATGCTCCAAGTAACTTGAGGCACTCTTCTTTGTGTAGTTTCCCACAATGCTCACATTGGGGATTTGTGTATCTACTCCTCCCCACCCTGCTATTGTCTCCTGTTGTCGAGGCTTGCACTGACACTGCTCTTGCTTACTTGTTCTTAGTAGAGATACTACTCCTGGCCTCATTCTGTGTACGGAAGCTCTTCACACCCCTCTCATGTATTGGAGCACTCACACCCTTTTTAGAGAATTGCTCCCAGTTCTTCCTCTTCCTGCTTACCTGATTCTTTATATTCTCCAGTTTCTTAGCCTGGAGTGCAGCATCTACCAACTGCTGGTAGTCACAGAAATTGTGGATCAACTCCTTCTCCTTGATCCTCAAATGGAGACCTTCCTCAAACTTGCGGCACTTATCTTCCTCATTTGCCACAATGTTGGCCGCATATCTAGAAAGTTGAGTGAACTTCAGTTCATACTCGCTCACACTCATGTCCCTCTATGTAAGGTTCAAAAACTCCCTGGCTTTCTCTTGTACATACACCCTCGAGAGGTACTTCTTCCTAAACACCTCCACAAAATCTCTCCACGTCAACATCAGAGGCATAACCTAACTGTGGGGCACTATTCCCACCAATGGAGTGCATCCCCCCGTAGCAAACTAACTGCATAATCCTGTTTCTCTTCATCATTATACTTCATTTGAATTCGGACACTTTTGCTCCTCTTCAGCCATACTTCAACCTCTTCAAGATTTCTAGTCCCATTGAAGTCCAAAGCTCCATACTTGCGGAGCTTATTATACTGTCCAGTCCTCTCTACTGGAGCTTGCATCGAAACTTAAGACCCTTGGCCCATAGCATATGAGAAAGCCTGAGCAAAGGCCTGAAAGAACCGTGGATCTACAGGGTTGGCTTGAGGTATAGGAGGAGGCGGTGGAGGCACCTTATGTTGCACACTTGGTGCCTCAGAATCAGGGGTAGAATGTGTCTCCACATCTTGTGGGACATAGGATTCATCGGTGCTCCCTTGGCGAGAGCTAGATCGAGTCAAAGCTCCTCAAGTTCTTTTTTTAGGCGAAATAATCACTCCTTTAATATAAAATCAATGAAAATCTTTAGAAAATTGCCAACCCTATGCTTTGCCATGCATTCATTATGTATGGGATATATAATGAAACAATATAGGATGGATAATAAATTGCATCTAGACAAGATGGTATTTATTAAAACTTAAAGCCCAAAAAGATTGAGTGGGAGAGGATGCTCATGTGAGAGTCCACGGTCTCCATATGATGGCCCATTTGCATATGCTGAAGTGTTACTCCCCACCTAAGGGCATGAATCCTAGATCTTGCATGGTTTGGGTCTCCTTAAGGATAAGTTCATTTATTGGTAGCAAATGTGACCTCCCACCAAGGCATGGTTTGCAAGTACCTTTAGTGGATAAATCAAATGGTTACACACTCAACATATTTTATCAATAACCTGCCCACCATAGCTCTGTTGGTAAAAGTATGGACAAATTATGACTCTTCTTTAAAAGTTAAGAACGAAGATGCTTGGTAGTTTTTTTTAGTGGGAGGGTCCCAGTTTTTCTTTTAATAAATAAGATGACCCACCGTCACTTAGTCTATTATAGATAAGAAAAATAACCATCATATAAAGATTTAATTGTTTTTAAGTTTTGTTAAATCTATCCTCATGCATACATGCATCATGATTTTATACAAAGTTCCAATATTATTGACTAGTATGCTCATGTTTTAATTATTTATATTTTCATACATAATCACCACAAAATGAATCCACTTACTTTGCTCTTGACAAATAACAAATTGAAAAACGAAGAGAATTTTAATGAATGGAAACGTAACCTAGACATTGTTCTTCAATATGAATGAATTTCATAGGTATTAACTAAAAATGAGACTACACCTATGGATCAAAATTCAACTCCTGAGCAAGTCCAACAACATGAACAATGGCAGAATGCTGATAAAACTACTAAGTGTTATATTCTAGCTTCTGTCAGCAGCATGTTGCAAAAACAAATTGCTTGTATGAAAACTGCTAGTGCAATGGTTCATTACCTACATGAGATGTTTGGTGTGAGGACCAAGTCTACAAGAGTGAAAGCTATCCAAACCTTTCACAATCTTAAACAAAAACCTGGTGAACCGATGTGGGATTACATGCTTAAGGTAATCTCTGCAGTCACTGAAGCTGAGATGCTTGAGGCAAATATGGATTTAGACACGCAGATGATTATGATCATCAATAGCTTAAACTCTTCTTTTCAGCAGTTTAAGTTAGACTATGAGCTTAATAGCAAAGATTACACCTTGAGTGAGTTGATCAATACCCTCTAGAGCACGAAGGAGATATTGAATATCAAGGCTCATGGGCCAATAGCTAATGTAGCATCTTCTTCTAAGCCCCAAGGGTAAGGGCAAGCAAAAGAAGAAGGGTCCAATGAAAAAGAAGGCTCAAATAGGGGTCAAGGCTCAATCCATGAAAAAGAAGGCAAACCAGAGCATTAAGGTAAAGTGCTTCCACTGTGATGAGATGGGCCACTGGAAAAGAAACTATCCAGTCTACCTTAAGTCCCTCAAAAGCAAACAAGGTATGGATTTCCTAAGTTTGTTAGGAACTAGAAATGTGGCAGATTTATTTTATTCTTGGATGTTAGATTCAGGATCCACAAACCATGTTTGCAATTCTTTGCAGGGGTTCCAGCAAAGGAAAAGACTACCTAAAGGCCAATTTCAAGTCAAGATAGCAAATGGATCTTATGTTTTAGCAGAAGCAATGGGATTAGTTATCTTGGACTTTCCTAGTGGTTACAGGTTATATTTGGAGGATGCTTATTACCTTCCAATGATTGTAAGGAATATGATTTCTGTTTTTTATTTAATAAAGTCTAGTTATTCCTTATATTTTGAAAATGTTGTTTCAATATATGAGAATAAGGATTTTATTTGTAATGCAACAATTAAACAAGGATTGTTCTTTATAGAACCTATGACAAGCTCACTAAACACCATAGAATTGATAAAACCAAGACAATCCAATGTCTCTAGCATTAATTCAAAATATCTGTGGCACTTAAGAATAGGTCATATCAATCAGAAAATACTTGATAAGTTAGTGAAGGATAGGATCCTTACGGGCTTGGATAATGATCTGTTACCCGCCTGTGATTCTTGTATTAAAGGAAAAATGACCAAGGCCTCATTTCATTTTAAAGGAAATAGATCTGAAGCTACGTTGGACCTGGTACATACAGATGTGCTTGGGCCCATGAATGTACAAACTAGAGGAGGTTATGAATACTTCATAACCTTTATAGATGATTACTCAAGACATGGTTATTTGTATTTGACGTATAAAAAGAGTGAATCCTTTGAAAAGTTCAAAGAATTCAAAGCCAAAGCTGAGAAGCAGCTTGGCAAGCCATTAAAACAACTTCAATCAGATCGAGGTAGTGACAAGAATATTTAATTGACAATGGAATTGTTTCCAACTTGTCAGCTCCTCTAATACCTCAACAAAATGGTGTAACTGAGAGGAGGAATAGTACTCTATTGGAAATGGTAAGATCAATGATGTCCTATGCTAGCTTTCCAGAATCGTTCTGGGCATATGCCATACAAATGGCAACATATCTTCTCAACTTTGCTCCATCCAAATCGGTGCCTAAAACACCTAGGGAGTTGTGGAGATGGAACTAAGGTCAAAAGTATGTTTGTTTGTAGGGTATCCTACTGGTACACAAGGTTACTATTTTTACAGTCCTCAAAATAGGAAGGTAATTGTGTCAACAAATGTGACCTTCTTAGAGGAATAATTTGTCAGAAATCACAAAGAAAGAAGTGAAGTAGTACTAAAGGAGTTAGCTATTTCATCCAATTCAAGAGTGGATATGGATATAACAGAACAAGATGTCAAAATGGATTCAAGAGTTGAATATGAAGTGCGACTTGAACATTAAGTAATGCCTAGACGTAGTGGGAGGGTTGTGAGATAGCCAGATACGTATCTAGGTTTAGGACAAGGCTTAATTGCCATCTCAGACTAAGAAGAAATGGATCCCATTACGTGTACTCAAGCTATTAATGATATTGATGCAGAAAAATGGCTCAAGGCGATGGAATCAGAAATAGATTCCATGTAGTTTGGATCCTTGTAGATCTACCACCAGGTAAAAGCCATAGGGTGTAAATGGATCTACAAAAGGAAAAGAGGATTAGATGGAAAGGTAGAGACCTTTAAAGCTAGATTGGTAGCTAAAGGCTATACTCAAAAAGAGGGTATAGACTATGAGGAGACTTTTTCTCCAGTTGCTATGCTTAAGTCTATCAGGATTCTTTTAGCCATAGCAACCTATTTCGATTATGAAATATGGCAAATGGATGTTAAGATCGCATTTCTTAATAGGGATCTTGAGGAGACCATTTATATGGCCCAACCAGAAGGTTTTGTTGAGCCAGGTAATGAGCATAAGGTATGCAAGTTGCAAAGGTCCATTTATGGACTTAAGCAAGCATCTAGGTCTTAGAACATTAGGTTTGATAAGTCTATCAAATCCTATGGGTTCATACAAAACCTAGATGAGCCTTGTGTCTATAAAAGGATACAAAAAGGAAAGGTTATTTTTCTAATTCTGTATGTTGATGACATTCTGCTTATTGGGAATGATGTAGGAATGTTATCTAAGATTAAAGGATGACTTAACAAACAGTTTTCAATGCAGGATTTAGGAGAGGCTACCTATGTTCTAGGGATCAAACTTGTAAGGGATCGTAAGAACAAACTGTTGGACCTCATTTTCGAAACCCAACTCTTAATCGGAATAAACAAATATCATAAGACTTGCGTTATTTCCAATATCATATATTTACTTCATAATACTCTTTAATACATTACATACAACTAATTTTCATCAATCACATTTCAATACCCGCAAAACAAAGCGTTTGACAAAGCTATAATGGCCTTTAAAGCCACATTACAACAAAATCCAAATTCTCAATATACAAAAGTTACATGAACTACAAATTCTATATAAAAAAAAGTGACTAAAGCCTTTTGTCTTCTAAAAATTATCTCAAAATACAACATAAGCAAGCTTGGAATGATGCCTTGACTCTCTTTCACTTCATCTCTTACTCATTACCTGAAGGTAGGGACAAGAGGGGGTGAGCTTGAAAGCTCGTGGGTAACAGTTTATAACGAATAACAAGCAAAAATCATTTTCAAAACTCATTGCTTCATACATTTTAAAAACCATAGTAATTTTGCATGGAAAATCATCAATTACTTATTTCTCAAAATTCTACTTTATCAAACAATTCATTAGCAATTATAAGTCATGTATGCATCAAACTTATCATATCAAAATGAAAATGCACAACAAATGGCTTGAGGGTTTTGTGAAACAAAACAGAGAAACCGAAGTTTACTCCGTGAACGAAACGAGTCCTCTTTTCGAATCTCGTGGGCCACAAGTGAGCAGCCAGGAGAAGGTTTTATGTCGATGTGAACATGACTACGAAACGATTCCACTCTCACCCAAACAAAAGCACATATTCATTTGATCATATGCTCATACTTTCATGCTTGTTTATCTTTCCATTTAAACAAAATGCCATGACATGTTTCAATGGCATAACTTGGTCTTACATCTTTAAATGCATAACATAACATAAAACATGTTGCCCAAAATGGCAATTCTTGAAAACTTGGTTTTCATAGGCATGAAGTATTTCGAAAACATGATTTCATAAACTTGCATTTCTTTCAAAAAGAAACATTTTCAAAATCTTTTCATAAATCAATAATCCGAATCATAAACAAAATATGTAACAATTTCTCATTTCATTCAAGAAGCAATAAATGCAATACTTATGAAGCAATTGAAATCATTTTATTTTCTTGATTTGAAAGAAAACATTAATGGCTCATTACTCAATTATAAACATGTACCCACCTTGATTTCCTTGCTTATAACCTTGCTTAAACATGCCTCTTCTCTTATTCCTCTTACCTCTTTGATCCCTTTATACAATAACACAAATCCCACTCATTAGGGTTTTTTATTAAAAATCTCTCAGGCACAATCACTGAAATTAATTCTAGAATACTTAAACCCAAGCGTTTTCTAAACTCCATGGACTAAAATCCTTTCAAAAATATATAAGTTTCAAAATGGTCTTACCTTCATTCTTCACCAAATGAAGGGATCCTTAGCTTAAATGGAAGCACTTTTCTTCCTCTTCCTTTTTCTCTTCTTGGACAGCTTCAAAATCCTTCTTGAGAACTAAGAAAATTCAAACCCTAGCCCACTCTCTTCTTTTCTCTCAAACCATCAAACTCTCTTTCTCTTTCTCTCTCATTTTCGTTATTTCTACTGCTTATCCTTCCATTCACGTTTTCCTTCTTCATTTATAAGCAAGCCAACATTTCTTCTTCCAATTATGCCCTTAATGATTGAGAATTGTCCCATCTGCCCTTCCATTTGTGCCTTATGTCTTTTATACTTAAATGTCTTGCCAACAGTACCCTTAAACATTCTGACTTAACACTTTATTCTGGAAAAATCTTCTCTATTGACTTATATGTCCGATGGTTCAGTAATTAAGTCATTCGAGAGTTTAGAGAAAAAGTTATGGCCAGAAGAATCGAACATGTTCTTGTCCTCAATCATACTGAACTAGTCTCGGTATAATGGTATAACTTTTACTATACTTCAAACAATTACAAGTATTCTTTCTTCCCTTGCAGAGCCTCTTCAGGTCTCTTACACAAAGTATTCTTTCTGCTAACGTAACCTCTCCAGGCTCTCAGCTTTTTCTTTCTCTCACTAGAAAGATAGTGCGAGCTTTTGTTACAGTAGAGTTAGCTCTCTAAGTATCACACTACAGAATTTCCCTTTTCTAAGTAAGCACTTGAAAGCTCAAAGATCAAATGATTTATCGTCTGTGCTTTCAACTTCATTTGTGTTTTCAACTTCGTCTATGTTTTCAACTTCGTCTATGTTTTCCACTTCGTCTATGCTTGACTTTGTATTGTCTTAAGTTGACCACCTATCGTCTGTGTTTTCTATCGTCTGTGTTTTTTATCGTTTGTGTTTTCTATCATCTGTGTTTTCTATCGTTTGTGTTTTCTATCATCTGTGTTTTCTATCATCTGGGTTTCCTATCGTCTGCCTTATGACGTCATCACAGACGATTCCTTTCGTCTGTATTTTCTTTGCGTCTATTTTTCCTTGCATTTGTCTTATGATGTCATCACAGACAATTACTTTCGTCTGTGTTTTCCTTGCGACTGTCTTTCCTTGCATCTATCTTCTGACATCATCACAGATGATTCCTTTCGTTTGTGTTTTCCTTACGTCTATCTTTCCTTACTTTTATGTTTTCCTATCGTCTATGTTTTGGTGACATCATCACAGACGATTCCTTGCGTCTGTACATTCTTACGCATTCCTTGCGTCTGTGTTTTCCTTGCCTAAGGCCTTATGCCTTATAACCTTAAGTGTCATGCCCAATTGTCCTCACGAAATCTTACAACTTTAATACTTCAATTCAATTAATCTATGTCATAAAATCTTACCAACATTGATATAATAATTAACTCCGCAAAATAATCCCTTAAGGACCTCATAATTTATTTAAATTATGCTTATTCCTCAAGAAATATTTAAGGGGCCATCATTATATACAAACATGTGGCACATTATCAATGCATTAAAGAACAAATGAAAACATTTTAAAACCTTTCTTGATTCGGAAGAAAACTTTAGGGGATTATTACTTAATTATAAAAGTGTCACCCACCTGAAATCCTTGCTTATAAACTTGCTTAAGGATTTTCTTAAGAATGTCTTTCCTCTTGTTCCCTTGGCCTTTCTTGATCCCCTCCTTGATTTCCTTCATAAAGGACAAAATTCTCATTCAATAGGAATTCAAATTTGAGAATCCATAGAACTACAAAGCATGAAATTGACCCTAGAATACTTAAACCCATACATTTCTCAAGCTCTTTGAACCAAAACCTTTCAAAACTCCAAAAGATTTAAAAATCAACTTACCTTAATCTTCACCCAATAATGAGATTCTTGGCTCTAAAGAAAGTTGTTTGCTTCCTCTTTCTTTTTCTCTTATTGAGTAACCTCAAACTCTCTCTTTAAGACTAAGAAAAATTGTGACCTAGTTCAACGCTCTATTCTTTTTAACTTCACCGAA
>JAOSBN010044735.1:0-15069 GCA_027563595.1 Erythroxylum suave
GATTCGTTCAAATGAACGAGAAAGGCTCTTAACATCCCTAAAACGTGGAAAACCGGTTGGAACGGTTTGATTAAAACCGGCTGGTTTTCCAACAAACCGGCCGGTTTTAATTTTAAAGGGTTTTTTTTAAAAACCGAACCGGACCACTGACCGGTTCAGGCCTTTCCGGGTAGGACCGGCCGGTCCGGTCCGGTTTTTAAAACATTGGTTTGAACTAAATAAAATTTTGGATCATCCTTAAAACATTTTGTCTTTTCGTCTTCATGTATATGTCTTTAAGGTTTCTCTTCACTATTTATGTAGTAACATATCGCACGGGTGCATGCATTCCAACATTTCATAAGTAAATCGTATTTAGTTATCAATTCAAATAAAGACATGTGCCTGTTAAAAATTAGAAACAATGGAAATCTGTCAAACGATAGTAACCTGTTAAATGATAAGAGCCTACTAAAGAATAAGACCAGCTTAAAAATAATTTTAAAACAGAAGATGCCTGTTGATATAAAAGGAACATTTAGCAAGTTATAAATAGAAGGGACCTATTTTAGAATTGCAGGAGTGATTGGGTTGTTGATGCGTGTAAGTTTTAATTAATTAACCTCAATAATCCGCAAGCGCAAGGCTCATTCCTATAGTACTTAAGGGTCAGTTTGGTTGGATGTTAATTAATAGAATAGAATGAAACGAAATGGAACGATTTATAATAGTATGAAATGTAATATAGTGAAATATTGTTTGAAAGGGATGGAAGGGATCATAATGTAATATAGTGAAACATTGTTTGAGAGATAGATGGAATGGAGTGTAATGTATAATAAATGACTATTACACCCCTGATATTAAAATGGTTATTACAAAATGTTTAACACTATGATTTTAAAATAAAAATAATGCTCAATTTAAAAGTCACGGTTGTGACTTGTTCTAGTCGTAATCGTGATAAATAATTTATATATATATTTATTTTAAAATAATAAAATGTTTAATAAAAATGTTATTATTTTATTATTAATTATATACAATTTATTATTAATTATATAAAAATATTATTATTAATTATTTAATAAATTTTATTTTATTATATGTGATTTATATTTAAAAATTAGTTATTTTAATAATTAAAGAATAAATTTTTTTATATTTTTTATTAATAATTAATAAAATCTCATTAGGTTGAAAACACGAGTAGTTGATGAACGCGCTACTAACCTCAAAGGCATTCGGCTAAATGAGGCTTAACTTTAATTGATGAAAATACTTGGAATTCTAAAGATGATGCAAGCATACTGGAATAGAACCATGACTTTGTAGTTATCAAGTAGTTGTTCCATGTTTACCGTCATTGGATTCAAGCAGTAGGAAACGGAGAGCTTAAAGCATTCCTAATGATGTGTCCCAGTTCTTATTACTTACTAATTACAATTTACAACAATACATATGAATATGAAATGGGTCCAGCAAAAGCGAGAATGAAAGACGACGGTATTCGATGAGCCTTACTCAAGGAGGTTTAAAAGGCGTTATGGCAAGCTCAGAGAAGACAATGGCAGGAGAATATGGATTGTAAAGAGGAGAGAAGAGAGAGAGAGAGAGAGAGGGAGGGAGGGAGGCAGAGAGCTACTGGGAGGTATATTATTAAGGGTATATTAGGTAGTATGTATTTATTAGTTTACCTTCCATCCTGAACCCTTCAAATTGAAGGTTTCTTATTTTCACTGTTTAGGATAAAATGGAACGTAACATGAAACCCTCCGCTTCCATCTCATTCCTTTCCATTCTATTATGAAACTCTCAACCAAATGATGGAAGTGTGTTACGTTTCATTCTGTTCCATTATGAACCCTCAAACCAAACAGGGCCTAAGGTGTCGATCCTATGAGGAGGATAATCTAATCTTAAAATCTAAGACTAGAAAAATTCGCAAAATTCAAAATGTAACGGAACTAAAATGAAAATTCAATTCAATAAGGTAAATCAATTCCTGAACCAATCTTGAAAATATTAATAATTTAGCAATCATAACACACAATCAAGAATCAATCTAAGGAATTACCAATTAAGATAAAAGGAATTTTACCTATCTTTAATCTTAACCTAATTGATTATGAATTACCAAATTAATTGATTATGAATTACCAGATTATTGGTTCTAGATAATCCTAGGATGATTACTCTCTCTCAAGTTATAACCATTAACCCTAAATTATAAAACTTAATCAGATTATGAATGTTGTTATTTCTCAATTAACAACCTATCCAAAACCCTACTTAGATCTGAAGTTGTCTAATAAACTATCAGAAACCTATGCAAGATCTCTCTTTGCACAATTTACTCATTTGATTTAATTCTTGTTTTATTAAATCACCTAACTCTCATTAACCAAATTTAATTATTTTTCATTCGAGTTTATTATTGAGTTATGCACGTCCAAAATTAAATCATATTAAATTCAAATAACACATAAATAATCAGATTTCGTTAAATCACAGAAAAAACCCAAAGGTGAGTTTAGAACATCATCAACATCCAAAAATCCTATCATCAACTATTATTCGAATTCTATACAATAATAAAATTGAAAATAATAGGAAATACAAATTAAATGGACGACAGAAGGCAGTGATGTCGAGAAACTTCTGATCTGAGAAGTACGTCGAGTCGACTCCTTCTCTTCTCTCTTCTTTCTTCTCTTTCTTTAGCTCTCGATAATTCTCTCAAGGGTTTCTCTAAAAGTGGTTGATGAGAAAGCTCCTCCTGCCTCTTTTTCTTATTCTTTAAATACCTTTTATGTTTTGAGCAGCCCTAGGGTTTTTCAGGGTTTAAAAGGTCCGAAAACTCTCTCGAAACTTGACATTTTTTAGTGTCTGCACGTTTGCCAAATGTAGGCCGCGATCGTGGGCCACATCCAAGCCTTCTGTCATGATTGTGGCAAGCAGGCTATGATTGTGGGCCATGTCCTAGGCTTTTGTCACAACTGTGGCGAAGATTGTGGGCCAATCTGGTGCTTCTATCATGATTGTGGCCTATTGTGCCACGATCGTAGGCCATTATTTTGGCCCAAATGTCTTCGAAACTTCTATGTTTATCAATGTTGACCCTGAAACACTAGCAAACACATCAAGGTACCTTAAAAACATAATATTTAAGCTTAAGACTTGTACTAATACATAAAAACACTTAAACACAAATAATTAACAGACTAACAGAATCATAACCTAAACACATACTAAATGATTGGATTAACAATTAAATACATATCAAACTAAGCCTTAAAACACTATGCACTTCACACTTATTAACATCCCCACACTTAAATGTTTGCTTGTCCTCAAGCAAACAAAACAACAAACACAAAAAATCACACAATACACAATGCAGTAATGAGACAATGACTTAAACTTCATGAAATAAATTTAATTTTAAACAGAATCATTCAAGTTATATCAAATCATTGACATGAAAAATCTACATCTAGGGGCTTCGAACTAAATATACATATTAATCCAGACTCAAGTGTTAAATAATTCACCCATTTCAATCGCACACAAACATTAATAATTCTTTGGTTATTCAACTCTATAACTACTCCTAAGTATGCGTTTATGAAAAGTCAAGCTATTTGCAAGTTCGGTAGGTTTTATTAACAAATACTTATTATTATTATTATTTAATTATTTATTGTAAATATGGACTTAGTCTTTTTACGTTGAGGCAAACATTGTGATGAATGTCAATCTGGTTACTCAACTAAGTCATGTTTTTTATTAAGCTGCTTTGTTGGAATGTCATTATAGCCTTTCGATTTTATTGCCTACTTTGTTGCTTTAATTTCTTGTTTTCATGAAAAAAAACTAGCAAAGCTACTTAAATCGAAAGACCTAAAATTATGAATGAATGTGACAATTTAGAGGGAGACAAATTTATACTAAATCCTAATTAACTTACATATTTAGTCAAAGAACCCAATTCACTAACTTTTCAAGCTAATGATTCTTCACAACCTAATAGACAATGTCTAAACTTAAATCAATTCCAATCCATCTAATCCATTGACACATTGACATGATTCACAAAATGCAACCTAAAACACTATCATGTAATATGCAAAATTCACATTCAAAACAAAAAACATAACCATCCTCATACTTGAACAACACATTGTTCTCAATGTGAGAAGGGGGCAAACAAACACGCAGGGCAAGAAGGACATAAATTAAAGTAAAAAATAGAAACAAAAATAAAATAAAGACTAAATTTAAAAAGAAATGGGTTAGGACAAAGCCTTATGGTGATGGAGGTCGGGATGGTGTTGAAGGTGGTAGTTGGATGTCTTGAGCCTTAAAGTAACGATGGATATGACGTATATCTCGGCTCTGACGTTATTGTGATTGGGCCATCTCCTTTGTTCGTCTAGAGTTCTCTGTAAGTGTATCTGTAATTGTTGGGCCCGAGTCTCGGTTCCTTATTTCGTGGCGTCAAGGCCCAAAATTTAAGTATTTTTAGAATAAAAGTATATACATATATCAAAATTATAAGGATTAAAAATACTTGGCAAGAGTAGAACCACTAAACAAGAAAAATAAATAAATATAATATAGAAACAATTACCTAACAATTTAAATGAAATAACATAGAATAAAATGGACATGAAAATAAATTGATTTCGTCGTTAGAAGAATAATTAGCAATTGAATTAACAAAAATTTTAGAAAAACAAAAGTCACTGGCATGATAATTTCTCACGCCTGTGAGAGATGTCAATAAAGGAGTCACGGCCGTGAGTTCTCACTCCTGTGAGACAAAGGTGTCACAATCGTGCTTAATGGTGAATAGTAGCAAAAATTAAGATTGCCGTGATCATGCTTAAGCACGATCGCGACTTTCTAGTTGCACATTCTAAGTTCATAACTTTCAATCTAGAAGTTCAAAAATTACAAACTTTATGTTGTTGGAAAGCTAAGAGAATAATCTACAACTTTTGTGAAGACCACTTAGCCTAATTCTGCCTAGAATAATACAATTTATTCCTTGAAGTTTCAGATTACTTTTTTAATCCTTTATTCTCTTATTTCTCTCATCAATCAATATACTTTCCTTACAAAATAGAAGACCTGAATCCAACAAACATGAACTATGCACACAAAACTTCCATTAAAACAATTACTTCAGAAAAATTTATTCAAAAGTCCTCATCAACTAACAATTTTATTTCCAGCCGAAAATAAAAATTTTAACAGAAGGAATTTGAACATGAATAGAAGAAATTCTTCAACTCTTGCTATCATTCATTTCTCAAAATAAAACAGAGTAGTTACATTACTACAATTACAAACAAAAGCGACATTAGTAACATAATACAAAATTACAATCAGAAATGCTTATGCTAATATGCTTTTAAAGTTACCAAAAATGATTGAAACTAACTTAGTTACAAATGTAATATACATTTCTTGAAGATTTGCCCAAGTTTCTGCAAGGTTCAATGATTTGTTGATTCTTGCACCTGAAGAGTAGAAAAATTGTGGGGTGAGTTGGAAAGCTCAGTGGCTAATATGTTTTTAGCCAGTGATAACAAACCATACACATACACAACAATCAAACAATTTCATAGAATACATACTTAAAATTTCAATTCACAGAATACATACTTAGAATTTCAGTCACTTAAATCATACCATGTATTTTCTAACCATTATACAAAGCATTTCATCATATATCATACTCAACAAATCACAATGAATGCATAAACAATATGGCTTGAGAGAATCCCATGAAAAAAGGGGAAACCGAAGTTTACACCATGAATGAAATGAGTTCATTTTTTGGAACTCATATGCCACAAGCGGGCAGCTGGGAGAAGGCTAGTCAACATGCATGTGATGAACAAAATGGTATCTCTCTTGCCCACATAAGTAAATTTTCTGATGCATAGACATTTAATAACATATTCATATTTTTCATGCTTCTTAAATTTTTTGCTTTTCACCAATACAGAAATGTGGTATCTTTCATCTAAACATGATATCAAATTCATAAAACATATTTTTCCCACATTCATAATGAGTAAAAGCAAACATTTAAGTGCAAATGCAAACAAATAATTTCAGCTTATCATTACAAAAATTATATACATATTACCCACCTATTTTTTCATAAATCCAAGCTGAAGCTTGTTCTTCTTCTTGTTCTTGATTTCGACTTTCTTGTTCCCTTCAAACAAACATTTTTTTATTTAATCATCATACATGAATATAACTTCTATAAATCTCTACTATCTAAAAATGAGCTTACATTTAATCCACTCTTAGTTTATCTAACTAAAAGAAATAAAATCTAGCTAAGGTCATAAAAATCTAAAAAACTTAAATCTCTTATTCACACTCTTTCTCTCTTTATTTCAACTCATAAAAACCTAGTTTCTCTACTTTCTTCTTCTACCAAAACAATAAAAGAAGATAGATATTACCAAAAAGTTAGCTGAATCCTCTCTTCCTCTTCTTTCCCCTTTCTTTTTCTTTCCTCCTTCTTCTTTTCTGGTTCATTTTTTTTTGCTTCTCATCTTCTACTCCTTTCTACGACCCCCTTTCTTTTTCTTTCTTAATACACATGTCTCTCTCTCCTTTTTCCTAACCTCTCAAATATATCTCTCCCTTACATGACTCTCTCTTCTCTAGTTTCTTCTAGGTTCTTCTATGATTTCTCTTTTTCTTTCTTTCTTACACGAATTCTTTCTTTTGTTTGTTTTTTATTTTTTTCTAGCTCTTCCCTCACGCACATACACTAGTACTTCTCTTATTATTCTAAGATAAACTCTATTCTTTCCACAAACTCTATCATTTCCAAACTTTCCCTTCTATATTTAATTTAGTATCTTCTAACTTCTTAACTTAGTTTTAACACTTCCATTTAATCCATACAACCATTTGTAAATAATAATATACCTAATTAAACTCCAAAAATTATTAACTAAAAAATTATGATTTTTACTCATGAAGAAATGCCATCAAATTCTCATTTTATAATTCTAACTTCCGAAAAAGTTCGGGGTCTAACAGTAATTACCTTGGTCTTCGTGGCTATTGTATCGAGCATTTTCTTCCATCCCGATTCGTCTATGTCGCCTTCCTCTTTGGACTCCTCACTTGTCGAGTTCTCTTCTGCCTACTGAGGTAGCACTGTACTCGAACTTGCCTAACTAGCCTTGATCTTCACATGCGTCTTTTGGTTGATATCTCGAAGTTCCATGTTATGGGACTTAAAGATTTTTGCACGCCATAGACGATGATGATCAGCAATGGTGGAAACCAAGTAACCCATACCTAAATTGTTACTCCTTTTTATGTAGAGTTGTATCAATAGTGTTCAACACATATGTGGAGGTGCATTCTGGGATGTTTTAATCTATGCACCACAACAAGAAAAGTTCTTTTGTTCAGAACTTGTTGGTTTCTAATTTATCAAAAACCAACTAACACATGAATTTGTGTAATAACAAGTGCTCCTGGGTTTTTATGATGTTGTTGTGGGCATTTTTAGTATCGAATCGCTCTAACCTAATGAGCTCATTCCAATAGCAAAAATCATAAAAATTATCGTGTTGATCAGTAATGGAAGATTTGGTGAACCCACAAATATCGCACATGAATTCAATGTTCAACTCATAGTTTCATCCTTGTAACCTAAACCACATTTCTTTAGGGTGACTAGGTTCGTAATACAGGGAAGTGAAGAATTCTAAAGTGAACTCCTAGTAGACAGGATATTGGAAGTGTATGAACTTTGCCCACTGAATTCTTTCTACTAAGTTCTCTACTCTATCCTGCTATTCTACTCCATCAAGTGTATCAAAATCAAAATATGTTGGGACTACAATTTGTTTAACATTGAGAGATTGGAAATGAATACCTTCCTCCTTTGTGTAAATTGGGAAGAGTAATATCCCATTTTCCCATACTAAGGGTTAGAACCTTAGATTTCTATAAATGATAAATAACAATGAGAAACTAGGAAATTGTGTTTGAGGCTCATGCTTACCATTATTGACTGTACATGTAGTCAATTGACATTTTCTGTGTATAAAGAATTTTAAAGTGATTATGATGTGAATAGTGAGTTTTACGTCTTGATTTTTAATTTGGTGAGGATAATTATTGATTTAGAATTTTTGGTGACAATTTGTGAGATTTCTGAAATTTTGGGTATTTTTGAACTAGGAAAAATGCTAAGTGGCAAGACAATTGATTCATGGTAGTAGTAATAAATGACTTATGGTAGTAGAAATTATTGACCAGTGACTTTAGGATTTATTGATAAGTGTTACAGAAAATTGGGAGATAATTAGATTATAATTTGAAGAAAAATGGACTAGTTACTAAAAGATCCACTGGAAACCATAAAAGGAGGACATGTGGCAAGTGATAAGTGTCAAGCCACTTGCCGCACACCTCACTTTGGTTACTTCATTTGTATGACCATCTTCCTTTTGTTTTTCCCTTTTGTCCAAATACTCTCATTGTCATTTTCGCTCTTCTCTTCTTCATTTTCTTCATCTAGGACACTCTTTTCTCACCCATTCCATGTTGATCCTTACTATTATCTTTCATCACTAGCTACTTCAAGATCTTTGTCTTCTTCATTTTGTTCCTAAAACCTAACCTAATCCACCCTAGAAAGTTGATGATTGTATATGCATGGCGAGCTAGGGTTTTTACGTGATTTGAAGAAGCTTGGAGTTTAATCAAGTAAGTGTATTCTTGTTCTTCATGGCTTGCTTGATAGAAATGTTTTGATGATAGTTTAAGAAGTGAAATGGTAATGAAAATGGTGTTGAGTATATGTAACGTGGATGAAGAATGGATATCTTTATAAGTTGTTTAAATATAAAGATATATTATGATCATTAAGGATAAATTGAAGGTGTAGATCGAGTTGATTTTATGCAAATAGTGGATGAACAAATGGACATATTGATAGTTGTGAATTAGTCTATGTTTTTTTACGTAATTGGCATGTGTGTCTTACACAATAGTTCAATATTGTTGTAATTTAGGATGCATTTTGTATGTTTTCATTTAGTTTGATCTTCATTGATGTTCTTTTGTTTTTGATGTTAATTTAGGGTAAGAAGATTATTTTGATGTAGTAAGGAAGATTGAACAACTTGGAGATGGAGTTAAGGAATAAAGAGGAAAAGAGAAGAGGAGACATTTTGTTGCCAATTCCCACTATCGTTGGAATCATGCCAATTCCCATAATTGTGGGAAATTTAATCTGAGACATTATGCAGTTTAATTAAACTTAGGGTTTCTAGAACATAAAAAGATAAATTAAGCCTCCGAGGTTGAGAAAGGACGAAACCCTTATGTAGAAGAGAGCCTCATTGAGTGAAGAACATAAGTTTTGAGTCTAGAGGAAGGATTGAAGTCAAGGATTATCATCAAGATTAGGAAAATAACACATCAACAAAAAAGATTCCAGATTTTGGCAAAGAAGAGAAGGAATTTCTTTATTCAATTTTCTATCAATTTTATCTCTTCCAATCTTTGTAGAATGGAATATTTGAGTGTTTATGATGTTACGGAGAGCATGGGTTGCTGATTTAGTTTTTGGGATTACTTTTAAACTATTTTTTTAAAACTCCTATTTTATTGAATTGAATGAAAATGTCTTTGATGATTGTTGATTTTATTTCTATCTTGCAATAAGTATGATGATTGTTGAGAGAGTGAGTAAGAATATTTATGTAGGATTGTACAACGAGAGTTGGTAACCTATCAACTTACAATTTTCATGTCAATTAATTAGTTAGAAGAGAGATCTTGTTCAAATCAATGGATCACCCATAGTGTAGTTTAATAATTAGCTAAATTGGTGAAATTATTGAAGAGAGATCATTTAATTAACTTCATTTAATTTGATTAGGGACAATTAACTACACCTTGAGAGAGAGGGTAGTTAATACATTTGAAAATATTAGGTGAGACATAATTTAGTTAATAAAATAGGAGGGAGACAACATAGGGACAAAGTAATCTCTAGTCTTTAAATTCTTGATTCCGATTTTTTGTATTTTGGTTTTGTCTATTGTTCATTGTGAGTCTTTCAATTTTAATTTAATTTTCTAGATTAGTTACATTAAATAATATCTACTTTTAATTACAAGTCACGACTTGTACACTTGCAATTTTTGAGCATAAAACAAGTAGATTTTTTGCATGAATTACATTCAACAAGTTTTTGGCGCCAATACCTAGGATTGATTGTTTAACATCTTGTTTAATTTATATTACTTTGCTTTAATAGTTTTGACACTTTTCCTTGTATAATTGTAGGTGCATGAACACAAGGACCACGTGAGGAGCCAAAGAAGTTAGTGAAGATGAGTTTGCTGATATCAAGAAGCACAAAAGAGAGTTAATCAGGGAGAAGTGTCCAAAATTTTCACAAAAAGATATGGCTAAAGAAGGAGAGCAAAGAGGTCCAGAGAGGACACTAATGGATTTCATGAGGCCAGGATTTAGTGTTTAAGGAGATGTGAGACCGTTGGTTCAAGCGAACAATTTTGAGATAAATCCAACACTTCTTAACATTTCGCAAAATAGTGTGCAGTTTTATGAATTATCCAATGAGGATTCGAATGCCCACATCACCAATTCTTTTTGGATTTACGACAGGTTCTGGTTCAACAGAATGTTCGATGACATAGTGAAGCTAAGATTATTTTTTTTCATATTGAAAGATTGGGAGAAGGCATCGTATAACTTGCTAAATGCTGGACAGATTACTGCTTGGAAGCAGCTTGCCTAAACATTCCTTACCAAATACTTTCTATTGACGAAGACAATGCGGATTATCAAGGAGATCATGAATTTCCAATAGAATGATGGGGAATCTCTTTTCCTTTATGAAGCTTAGGAGAGATTTAAAAAATTACAGAGAAGTTGTCCCCATCACAACTGTTCGAGGGAGTTCCTACAGCAAACATCTTATAATTGAGAGAATCTGAGCACGAGAGGAACCATCGATGCAACAGTTGGAGGTTCATTAACGAGGAAGATTGTGAAAGCAGCTCATGATTTTTTTGGAGGAGTTAGCGAGCAACAGCTGTATGTGGTCTAACAAGAGGAGTAGACAAGGACAGAAAGATAAAAAAGGTATGATACCTATTAACTCTGTTACTGTTTTGCAGGCTCGAATTACGACTCTTACAAAGCCACTTAACAACATGCAAGGAGTATCCACTTCTATGGAAAAGGCGATGCAAATGCAATGTGAGCTATATGGTCAGAATAACCATGGCTCGGTGGAGTGTTTTCTATTAGGAGTCGGTGGTTTCAAACAGGTAAGCTACGTGGGGCAGCCTCAGAAAGGTAATAATCCCTATTCAAATAGTTATAATCCGAGGTGGAGAAACCACCTGAATTTTTCTTAGAATAATAACAATGCAGGTAACTAAGCAAGATCATAAGGACTTTTAGGAGTTTAGTAAGATTGAATCGATTTGACGAAGAGCAAGTTGGACAAATTTATGGAGATTTTTGGTTCTAAACTAGCAGTTTAAGAAGAGAACAAGAAAAGAATGTTTGCAAGCTAGGAGGAAAGTCAGAAGAGGATTAAGGAAAATTTTGATCAGATTGTAAAGAACCATGCTTCATCAATCCATAACTTGGAAGTTTAGGTGAGTCAAGTTGCTATTGCCTTATTTTCTAGAAGTACAGATAGCTTATCGAGTAATATTAAGTCCATTCCAAAGTAGAAGCTCAAGGCTGTTATGTTTTGAAGTGGCAAGCAGATGAAAAAACCAAGTGTTAGAAAGGACATTTAAGAAAAAGAGAAAGGTAAAGAGATAGAAGAAGAAAAAGAAGAAGGAAGGCCTTATGTACCACCACCACTGTACAAACCCAAACTTCCATATCCAAAGAGAGTGAAACAACATCAAGTGGATACCTTGTTTTCCAAGTTTTTGAAAAATTTGAAGAACTTACAGATTAGTTTGTCATTGGTAGAAGCGTTGGAGAGCATGTCAAAGTATGCAAAGTTTTTGAAGGATATACTCACACATAAATGCATTTGGGAAGACAGTCAGATGGTTACATTGACTAAAAATTATAGTTCCATTGTATCAAGTCAAATGCCTTCAAAATTACAAGATCTAGAGTGTTTCACTATTTAATGTATTTGTTGGATCGAAAACGAAAGCATACAAGATTTGGTTAAATAGTAGATTTCAAAACTTTTTTGAAATAAAAAATGTAGCGGAAATAACATAACCAAATCAACATGTTTCAGCTATACATGATATAATATAATGAAAATAATTTACATAAGAACAAGGTGGTAGAAATATGCCGACTCCTTGCTACAACTTTGACTCCTAACCTTTGTATCCTCTCATTTGTCAATGTATCATCTCCTTGTTGTTGTATCCCAACCAATCCGATCTACCGCTTGTTCTTCTTGGATAACTTGGTTAACAAGATCCTTTGGTGGGAAAGGAGAAGAAAAATTTTGAGGAGATTTTTCTTGGTAGAAAGAAGCCAAGAATAAGACTCTTCTCATTCAAGTTTTGGCTATGCATACATGAGAGGAGAGAGTGAGTCAAAAAACAAAATGCAAGAAACTTTCTCCCTCTCCTTGTCAATTTCAGTTATTATGAAAGAAAGATGTGATGTGCATCCAACGCATTACTTCATTCTTTAATCAATCATAAAGAAGCCAATAAATGAGACTCTTCTCATTTGTTTAGGATGGCCATATGAAAAGACCAATAACCTAAATGAGACCTTCTCATTTTCAGTTATGGATGAAAGAAGGAAGAAAAAATACATCAAATGCACCTTTTCCTTTCTTTAATGAAATGAATGCTAGAAGGTTACATTACATGCCATCATTAAAAGACAACCATTAAACCATTCAATGATAAGATCATTACTCCATTTTATGATGATAAAGCATGATAAAAACTATCTTTAATTTAGAAATTCAATGCTAAATTTGCAGCTGCACATTTAGGTATAAAAAACCGAAATATGCCCTCCCTTTTTCTTTTACAACTTTGTTTTAATTTAATTAATCTAATTAATCAAATCAAAGCAAAGTTAAGCCCAATATTAAATGTTCATTTGGGCTTCTAATTAAAGTAAGCCCAAGGATGGGTTTTAAAACCTCTATTTATGTTTCTTACTTTGCTTTATAACCTTCCTAGAAGCCAAATGGGTAATCTAATTGGACTTATATAATTCAAGCTCCAGTAAGCCCAGAAAATTTAATCTCATTTAAATTAATTCCATCTTATTAATCACATGTCATTCCATGAAAGACAATTGGTTGAACTCTTGAATTACTAAGCATTATGATAATACATGTTGCAAATAAGATGTCCAATTGCAAACTTTATAATGAACCATATTATAGCCATCCACCAATAAAGGGTAAAATTACCGTCTTACCCTTATGTTGGTTTTTCCTTCTGAATCTCCCATTTTACTCTATATGGTGACTAACACACAAGATCTCATCTTGGTGCTAAGACTTGATGGATAGTTAGTCCATCAAACTACTAACGCCAGTTTAATCACCAAACTCCATAAAAACATCTAAAAATGATGATATCACTATAAACTCTTTATTTGAGTGAATGTTCCCTGATACATGTTTCACTTAATAATTCCAACATGTAGACACTGGGTTGATACTTTGTACAAATCCATCCCGATTATATCAAGAATTATAATGAGACACATGTGAGTTCACCACTTATCAAGATTGTGGATTGTAATAACAGAATGCTATGGTCTATTTTTTAAGATTAAAGTAACGACCCACTTTATTCTTTAAAACATATTTGATTCTAGATCCATTTAATAGAGCCATTATCGATAGTCAACTACTATCATGATATGAAACTCATCATTGCCTTGACGCAAACTGTTTTACTTGCATGGAGATAAATTGTAACACTACAGTCTAAACCATAATGAAGTGACCAACTTGATTATTCAACTGTGAATCAACTCATTTCAATTATAATAATATACATGTTTCCCATACATCTCCATGTGCATGTATATCACTTATAAAAGAATCTTGATACCTTATGACTAGATATATATAATGCTCATACAAATATAACCAAAATCTTTTGTTTTATTACTAACAAATATTTTTCATTGCAAAAGTAACTGGAAGAAAATTAAGTTATATTTAAATACACTTGCTTTCCAGGAACTATATTTACATAACTCCAACAATCTGCCACTTGCCCTAAAGCAAGCTTGACATATCCCTCATTCCCATCCCTGCTATGTGACCCTCAAAACTCTTTTGAGACAGCGTCTTCGTAAATGGATTGGCAAGGTTTTGCTTTGTAGGAATCTTTACCACATTCACCTCACCACGTTGTATTATCTCCCTCATGAGATGATACTTTCTCTTAATGTGTTTGGAAGCTTTATGGTTTCGAGGTTCTTTAGAATTAACCACAGCCCCACTATTATCATAATAAAGTGTAATGACCTTTTCTGCCACAGGAACTACCTCCAAATCATTCAGGAACTTGCGGAGCTAGATTGCTTCTTTTGTTACTTCATAGTTAGAAACATACTCAGCCTCGATAGTCGAATCAGCAACACAAGATTGCTTGATACTCCTCTAGACTAGTGCTCTACCTCTTAAAACAGATATAGAAGCAGAAGTTGATTTCTTTGAATTAACATCTAATTGGAAGTGAGAATCTACATATCCTGTCAGAATAAGGTTACTTCTAGAGTAAATAAGCATTAAGTTCTTTATCCCACGAAGATACTTTAGTATGCACTTAATTGCAGTTCAATGCTCCATTCCTAGGTTGGACTGGAATCTACTTACTAGTCTCACTGTGTAATAGATATCCGATTTAGTGCAAAGTATAACATACATTAAACTTCCAACTGCCAAACCATATGGAATGTTATGCATGTGTTTGACCTCCTTTTGGATCTTAGGTGCTTGCTGATCGCGGCTTATCTATCAATCCTAAGATTGATCCTTGGAAACCGGTCAAATAAATTTGTACCAAGGATTGCAAT
>JAOSBN010044745.1:0-15069 GCA_027563595.1 Erythroxylum suave
TATAATTTGACCATTATATTTATTATTATAATAAATTCCTTAATTATATTTATTATTATCAATATTAAATTTCTTATGATTATTATGATTATGATTATTATTATTATTATTATTTATTATACTAATAAAATGAATTGGATTTGTTATAGAAGTTCATTAACTAATTAAATCAAAATTCGATTTAGTGAGTGATTTACTTCAGATTATTTGATGAACAGACAATGAAGCTTCTACTTATTATTAGAATCAACGACATCATTCTCACAGACTAAAGACAACAAATGTCAACTTAGGCTAATCATTATCACTTATCTCATACCTAAAAATTTCGACTTGATGGTATTATTAACGCACTATTAATTAATTCTCTTAAATCTATGACATAAAAGGAGAAAAGCCAACGTTATTTGTAACTTAATATATTATTTAAAATGAGTGATATATCGGTCCCAAATAATTAATTTACAAATAATTATGTGGTCATTTAACAATAAAATATCAAATATCAAATGCAAAAATATCACAAATATCTCATATAAAAAATAACATATGTACTAAAAATTAACATTACAAATTAAAAAACATATATTATGAAATAATAAACTTTGAAGAAGGGCAAAAAATATTGGTAGACTTGCTGTTGAAGAAGAGCAAAAAATGCTAGTTGATTCGCTGATAAACTAGCAAAACCACAGCAACACCAAGAAAAAGAGGAAGCAGCACCACCTGTAAAATGAAAAACCACGAAGAAGAGGATGAAGAAGAATCGAAGAATAACATTTTTGCTCTTCGGTGCTTCTGCCTTATATAAGGCAGTAAAGAGAGCCAGCAATAATGTTGGCCCCTCACCACCTCGCCATTGTGAATGGCGGGGTGCCTTACCTCCCGCCAAAGAGCCAGCATTATTGCTGGCTCTTAGTAGGGGAGCTGCAGAAAAGGCTACACCCTACCCACCCCGAGGTGGGCAGAAAAGGCTGCACTTGCAGTGCAGTTTTCCCACCCCGCCATTAGGAATGGCGGGGTGGCCCCCCATCCCGCCAACCAGGTTGGTAGGATGGCCACGTGTTTTTGCCACGTGGTTCCATCCTGCCATCCTGCATAGCGGGGTGGACACGTCGGTCCACGTGTTCCACCCCGTCAACGGCAGTGGCGGGTTGGTTTGCTCCCCGCCAACTCTGACAGCGGGGTATCTTACATTCAACCGTTCCTCTCTGTTTTCTCCCACTTCACGGACATAAATATTTTTTAATCATAGACTGAGAATTTAGCCCCATTTATGCATATCATAAGGATATATATACCAAGAGTACCATTTTAGGCTTGAAGCTTAGGCTATATCATTTAAGAGACTTCCCTGCAAGCTTGAGTTGGTTCATGTATCTCAATAAGGCCACTAATGACTTAATATCACATAGATGAAGGGCTAGAATAAAACATGCTATAATTCCGCACACGTGAGAATGCAGCCAGTTTAGGCATATCTCCTTAATAATTCTATACATAACGTTGTAAAATGACAACCTTGTTCCATTCTTAAAGCTCTCATAATAGTCACTGATCTCACTAGGGGTAGGACAACATGCCCGTTTAGACTCGAATGGCCATCGAACCCTGACACGATGGGTGACGTTGTATTTGACCAACATATCTTCATAGCCTAGGTCCAAGTCTAAGCTTGTAAACCTCAGACCTATAGTATTGACTTTAGGTCTGAAGGCCACCGTCCACACGCCTTACCACCTAAAGGTACCTTCCTAATATTAACAGAGGAGCCCTTATATCTAGGCCTGTAAGTGGACCTTAAGGAACTAGTAAACCTGCTGCCCAAGTCACTGCCACTATAGTGGGAAATGTACTACCTTCTTAATGTAAAAGACTTAGAGTAGACTGTGGAATAAGAGTTGTATTTAGAGTGCACTTTTAAGCCATTAGTAGGTTGCATGTTGCAGGTTGACTCGCGTAAGCTACGGGTTTATATTGACGAAGATTCAAAAGCCACAAAGAAGTCATCACAATGGACATTTTCAAGTACATACTGAAGATTAACCAAAATCAGATGTTTGAATTCATAAAAAATTATTTTAGTTTTTTAGTTTTTGACTAATTGGATTGACTAATTCATCTCAACCAGTTAAAATTTAAAAGTTCCTTATAAGTAACTTTTTAAACAATCAATTGATTATCCTTTTTTATAATATCGATTTTGCCCTTAAATTTTGCCTAATCTCTTTTGTTCTATTTGAATTATTTTGTTAAATTTCATTTAGATTGTTATATTTTATGTTTGGATGTATCATCATCATGATTATTATTAGTATGATTATTGTTGTTGTTGTTATTGTTATTATCATTATTATTATTATTATTAGTATTATTCTTGTTGTTGTTGTTGTTGTTATTATTATACGTTTTATGTTTTTTATTCGAGTTATAAACTTAATTTTTGCAAAATTAAATATCTAAAATCTAAATTTCTATAAGAATATTCAACGAAACACTAAGATATATAATATTCATATCCTTATAATTATTTTTAAGGTCGTATCTTTATAAGTGATTTTACATATAAATAATTAATACTAAACTACTAATTTTATCAAATATCAAATGATAAACAGTTAATGCAATTCACTGATCAAATCAATTAATACAATCAACTATTAACTAACAACAAATACAATCAACTAATTGTTAAACATGACCAATAACTCAGATAAATGCAAAACAAAAGGTTACGGTTGCAGCTTGTAAGAGCTTTTCGTACCCAGAGGCATCCCGCCAATAGTTTCCTACAAAACTTTACTCTCTCGCCAAATATAATGCACGATAACTTGTTGATAGGGCATCAAACGTCAGACCTGTTGTTTGGTTATGTATAGTTAAAATCATATCAGCCTTAACTCAGCCACAGGACTTCTTTAAGACCCATAAGGGAAAATGATACACAATAAACAAATACATCCTTATGAAAGCCCATAACCTAAAGGATGGACAACGCATGCCACTGATTTTTTGGATTCCCTTAATAGAAATGGGACCAAAAATCATAATAATAAAAACTCATTAGTACGTTGTACTATATAATTTATAATTTTTCACCAATTCTGTCTTTAAAAATCATAATAATAAAATTTAAAATAATAACAATTTACTTATTTTATTAACATTAATTTTCAAATATTTAATATATAAATAATAACTGCAATTAATATAAAAATAATCATCATACAAATTTAAAATTAAGAACAATATAAAATATTTAAAATATTATAATTTCATCATACAATAAATAATAATTACATCAAATAAAAAGAACAATAAATATCCTTAACTTTCTAACTGTTACAATTTACAATAAAAGTTCGTGATGAGGAAATTACTAAGTAGAATTGAAATTTAAAACAAAAATATTTACAATTACATTATAGATATAGAATTTAACATATACATTAAATATAAGTAAAATTAAAAGAAAAAGATAAACAAAAACCTAAAAATTTATTTAATCGTTTAAGGGGATACCCGCTATAACCGCAATAACCTCAATTTATCATTTAGTTCAAAATCTTCATCATTGAAAGGAGCCTTATCATCATCATCGTTCAAACTTAATGCACCAAATGACTTGTCAATACTTTCCCATCAAGATTATCTTCTAAGTCGCTCCCATTTACCAAACCAAGTTCCTAAAAATTCCAATATGCCAAAAGGATCTAATGAACAACTTGTTCTATTTAGAGTCCTAGTAAACAATAATATTTAATTATTAAAAACTATAAGAAATTATATATAAATTAATAATGATAATAACGTAAATTTCCTGATGCTTTAAATTGTAATGAAGTAAGATCAAGTCATTCAATCTTTTATGCTCTAATCTATTCCTTTTCTTGGAATGAATGAATTCAAATGTACTTTAGTTCTTTTCACAGCCTGTTGCACTTACATATTGACTTAAATTTTGAATTGAAAACCTTTGTAATTCTAGAACACCGATTTTAGATTGATCTTACCAAGAAATTGTAAGTCATAAGATAACAAAAGTTTTGTTATAAAAAAATAAAGTGATACTTAATTTTTAACAAGAAAAGGGAAAAAGGTTAATACTTGGGAAAAAGTTTTGCTTTTTGTCAAATACCAATTGCAATCCCAAAATCCTTAGAAAACTGCTTATAGAGTTCCATTTGTGATCTCAGGAGATCTTGCATCATCTTATGGGCAACAACTATTGTAATAGTTTATAGAGTTATCTTATTAACTTCAACTTTCTTTGTAAAATTTGGTCTAAAATAGATACCAGGACTCAAAAATGCCCTAGCTGTAAACAATAGAGATAAAGTTGACTTTCTTATTTGTTATTGATGACTATAAGATAAGATGTGTACAAAAAGGGGCATATTTTTTCATATTGGCCTTAATTGCTTCCTTGGTCCTCTCCATAGCATTAAAAAAAAAACCTATTGTCGTATTTTTAGCACTACTAGTAAAACTAAGCACCCTCACCAAAGGCTTACAAGCTCATATAACTAATTGGCATTACGACCAAAATTTAGTATTTTTAAATATAATTATGGAAACCTTCAATCCAGTATTAGACCTAGCATGCTAAGATGCAACCTACTTTTCACTAGTAAATATCTGTCTCAACTCTTTCTTCATCATAACAAAATACTAAAGTGATAAGAAATTTGTTGCAAATATTGTCACAGCGAGAGGACATAAATTCCTACCATTGATAAAATTCTTTCTCACTAAATTCAAAACTCATATACAATTATAAATGAACTTAGTCATGTTTTGGCTTTTTCCACAGTCTCATCAATAATATGAAAATACCTAACATCTCATATATTTTCTAATATTAAGTCAATGCAATGTGAAACACAAGGAGTCCAGAAAAAGAATTATAATTATTTTGTAACCCTCTTCTTGCTACTTTATAAGTAAAATCATTGTCAGTAATGAATTGAACAATATTTTCAGCCCTGCTTCATTCAGAACTTCATCCAATATCTCAAGTAAAGTATCAGTATTCCTAAAAAGGACAAATGCATCAATAGACTTCAAAAATGTTAAGCCCTTTGTAGAATAAACTAGAAAATTTATAATATGCTCATGTCTCCTATTTGTCAAACTATCACACATGATTGAACACCCATAAGTAGCCTAATTCATTCTTCGTTCTTACAAATAACTTTTAATTTCAGAAACTAAGCAACTTAAAAGTTTACCTCCGTAATCATTAATAGAAGGAGCTTTGTATTCCAAATCATAAGAGGCTATAACGTCCTTCATAAGCTAATAACAGTAAGATTGAGAAGCATGAATGTTGCACCTGTATCATACCTCCATTTAGCCACTGTCATATCTACAATATAAGTTGCATCTCTTAAATGCATGGCACTACGAATTGAAGGTTAGGCTCTAGAAATTATTTGTGGTGCAAAAGATTTCGTCATCTGCCTTCTTCTTTTTTTAACATTAGTTCTAAGTACAACATTCACTTCTTAATGAGAACAAACATTACCACTACCACTGCCACCGTCAATATTTCCACTATCATTATGAAAACCAATAAATGAATTTTCACTACCAATTTCATAATTCAACCTCTCCCTTCTATTTTCTCGTGTTGATATTCTTCAAACAAAATTTTCATTTGTCACTTCACCTCATAGCTTACTTTTTGCCAAGGTTTTGCATCATCTTTAATCCTAGCTAAATGCTTCTTTAATAGAATGATTCCTTCATCCTTTAAATGCTCATTACAGAACAAGCAAATAGTATTGTAACATCTCGCTATCCCATGCTAAGGGTTAGAACCCTAGAATACTGTATATGAGAGAAATGACAATGAGAACTTAAGACATGCATTTCATGCTCATGCATCATTTAGCACACATACACGTGAATTTAATTATTGCACACATTATAATGATTGTACATGCATTCATTGATACTTTTTAGGTATAATTGATTTATAAATGTGATTATGATATGAATTGTGGTTTATATGTCTTGAAATTTGATTTGGTGATAATAATTAATGACTTAGGATTTTTGGTGAAATTTAGGAAAATTATGAAATTATTAGTATTTTTGGACTAGCAAAAATGTCAAGTGGCAAGATAATTGATAAATGGTAGTAGAAATAAGTGATGGATGACAATGGAAATAATTGGCAAGTGACATTTGGATTTATTGATAATCAACATTTAAAATTGAGAGACAATTGGAGTTAAATGGACTAGTTAAATAAGAGGACCAAATGGAGACCTATAGAAAATGGACATGTGGCAGCATCACTTGCCAAACCATGTCTTAACTCATAACACTTTCATAAATGAAAGACTATCTACATTTTTAATTGATCTTGCACTTGATTCATTGTCCTTATCTATTGTTAATCTCTTCTCCATCTTTTTCAATCTTCTTCATCCACGATCCTTTCTTCTAACCCTCATCAACATTGAAGATTGCTTTAACCCGTCAGTTGCTACTCTCATTTTTTGTTTTTTCCTTCATTGTCACAAAATGACCTAACTCTACCACCTTTGATTGATGATGATCGTATGATATTGAGAGGCTAGGGTTAAGAGTGATTTGAAGACTTTGAAGCTAAACAAGTAAGTATAACGCATTACTCTTCTTGATTTGTTGAATGAAGCATGTATGATTATAGTTGGACGTTATATGATCATAAGATGGTGTTTTGGGTGTGTTGGAACATGAGTAAAGAAATGAACATATGGATGTCTTGCTTTTACGTAGGTGATGATTATTAATTCATAAGTTGATTTAGATATGAGTTTATAATCGAAAGATCATTAAAATGGTGTAGGAGAAAGTGCAGAAAAAGTTGATTGCTAAATGGAAGTTTCATGTTCTATTTTCAGTGTATCTCTTTGGTTGTTCTAGATATGAACTAAAATGAGTTTAGAGATAAAGAAGGGGGGTAAGGTGGTATCTTGCAATGAGGTAAATGAGAATGATAAGTTAGAGATAAAATGAAGGTAAAAATGAAGTTGAACATATGATGAAAATTGATGATGAATATGTATATGAATATGTTCTATTTTTGGTGTTAATGATCAACCATGGATTTTATTTGTGTGTGGATGATATTGAGGTGAAATGGAGTTAAGAATAAAGGGGAAATGATGATGAATTAAGCTAGAAATGATAGACTAGGTATATGAAGTGTTGGATGTAACTTGGAAGAATTGAAAGAGATAGAAAATTGGAGAAAATGGTTGGGATTTTTTGGATGGAAGCATTCCATGATTATGGGAATAGGCCCACGATCGTGGGAATGCCTAACGAAGGCAAAAAGTTTTTGCCCACAAATCCGACGAATGTGGGCATTGTTTATGATCATGGGAATTGGTTAATTATCAAATATGCTTATTTTATGTGTGGGTTAAAGAAGCAATTGGTTAGGTACTTTCTTGTGATGCATTTAGGCTTGAATGATGCTTGAATAAGTGACTAAAGGAGTAATAAGTTTAGGGTAATGATTGGGGATGGAACTTAAGAATAAATTGTTATACATTAAGTGTTCAAATCTGGAATTTTGAGATATTATGAGAATGAAAGTGAACTTATGAAGGCTAATGTGATTCAAAGAATGTGAATGATGTGTATTAAGTAAATATGAATGAAAAGTTAAATATTTTGTGATCTTAGAAACGCTAGAATAACCTCAGTAAATGATTGAATGATAAATTTATAATAATCTTTAATAATTGAGGTGTTAACCTAAGTTTAATTTAGACATAATTGAGATTTGAGATATGAATGATTGAGATACATGTTAAGGTTATGTATACTCGGGATTGTCAAAGAGTATGCATTATACATAACACATATACATATGTATATGATTGAATATTAATGTGATTGTGCAATATATTAATGTGTAAATGTATGTGTTGCATGATATAGAGGAGCAATTAGAGTGACTTCATCTAGACTTTGCCGAAACCTCGAGGCAATAAGCTATCTGGAGCAAACTGTGAATAACCTAATATAGTATCACATTAAATTATTGTTTGTTTAAATTTTGTATTTAGTTATTTTGTAATATGAATGTGTTGATTCCGTAAAATAAACGTCTGAGGCGTTTGATGCATAAAAAACTTATTGGAAGTGCTCATTGTATGTGAATTTGACTAAATGAGTGATACTCAACTTAATTTTTGAATGCCAGGCTAAGGTTTAATGAAAAATGTGAACATGAGTACGAATGTGAATGATTGAGAAATAAAGATTGATCGAATACATGTGATGTATTTCATTACATGAATGTATGATAACATAAAGGCAGTTGTGACTCGAGTCGCTATTGAAAAAGAACTTAAATATTTGAAAGTGGTAAGAGCCTCTAGCTCACTATGTACAAAGAGCCATGTACCCCTAACAGATAAGGGACAATTATCAATGAGCCTGTATCTATAATAGATACGCGACAAAGAAAATGCACCTAGTCACAACAATGTAATAATTGAATGTGAGTCTCATGAGCAATGCATATACATTTTATATGTATGTTTTGAATGATTGCAATGTATTGTTGAATTGTGTTAAATGAGAAATGTGAAAATTGGGAACCAAGAGTTTTGTGATGCTATATGATGATAAATGAAATAATGTGAATTATGTGGTTATATGAATTCAATGTGAATTATGTGATATGTGATATGTGATATGTGATATGAGTAAACCATTGAGGGCAGTTAACTTACTAAGTTTGTAAAACTCATCAAAATTGCAATACTGACTTTTTAGGTTTAAGAGAGGAAACTTAGCTTTTAAGATAACTTAAAAGAGATTTGGTGTTGCTTTTAGGATAAAAGAAATGACTCAAAGGTCAGTCAGCTGAGACTGAAGGATTTAGATAAAATTTTTATATAATTCCTCATATATGTATCATATTTGGTAAATAGAGTTATAGACTCTAATAAGCCTTTGATATTGTATATACGTGGATGATGTATGTAATGCTACTATGTATGTTCTATTTTGTGAAATGAAAATGAGGAATTGGCTTTTTAGATATAGTGATATTTGTGTTTTAAGTTATGATGCCGTGAGATAAGTGATGTGATTGCTCTAACGCATTACTTCCATCATGCATATGCTTGAATGTCTGATGGATGTCATATGCTCAAATGTCTGATGGATGTATGGACACAAATGTCTGATAGGGGTGGCGGTGCTACAACGCTTGGTATCAGAGCATAGTTTGACATTCGTAGGGATATGTAGGAACATTAGACATGAAATATCATGAGAAATGTGGATAGTAATCAAAGTTATTATCTATTATAAGTCATCCGCCATAGTTGATCAAGTTGGAAGATCAGCTAACGTAAAGGACCTAGAGTCAGCAGGAGCTAATAGGGAGTCCACTATATGTTGACATGAGAGAATGCCTCCTAAAATTCTCGGGAGAACGTAACGGAAGTACAATAAATTGCAAAAGTAAGGAGCCGTGGACTTCTATGGAAGTACAGACCTTGCGGAGGTTGAGGGATGGCTAGAGAGAATAGAGAAAGTCTTTGATCGGATGGACTGCGAGTCGAATGAGAAGTTTGACTGTGCAGTTTCCTTATTGCAAGGCCCATGGTGGAAAACTGTTCTGGGTAGTACCACTAGGCCTTGTAACTTAAGATGGGAAGACTTTTTGAGAGTCTTCAAGGAGAACTACATACCCAAGATCTACCTGGACAGAAAGATGAAGGAATTTATGGATCTAAACCAAGTCTGTTTATCTATGGCAGAGCATGAGATAAAGTTTAACAAACTGATGGGTTATGTTAGTGCCTTGATTCCTACTGAGGAAGGCAAGTGTAGGAGATTCGAAGATGGGCTGAACATGGAAGTTCGAACGAGGTTGGTCATTTTTAATTTAGGTAGTTTCATGGAACTACGAGTTGCCTCGATCTAAATTGAGCAGTTGTTGAATGATAATCAGCCATAATATAGATCAGAGTCTAGACTGAAGAGACCTAGTGAATCTCAGGGTGGTTTTGGTCAAAGCTTGAGTAAGCGCCATAATAGATTCTTTTGACCACCGGCTAGATTAAGATAGTCGGGATTCAAACAACGGGGTAGCTTTGTACAGACTGACAATGGAAAAGGTGTAGTATCAGGACAGTTACCTAATTGTGAGCATTGTGGGAAGAAGCACAGTGGAAGAAGCACAGTGGTGAGTGCTGGAATTTATCTGGAGCTTGCCTTCGATACAGCTCATTTGACCATCAAATTAGAGATTGTTTTGTTATGTATGAAGCACTGTCTAGAAGAAGAGGAGGAGTGGTAATAGAAACTACTGTCCTGCAGAGCCGAGCTAGTGGGTCTGAACAGAGAGGCTATAGCAGAGGCAAAATGAGTTCTAGGAGTCCCACTGTTAAGATTGAGGTGCGGAGCAATCAACTACAATCTCAGGCCTGAGTGAATGCAATGACCAGACAAAAGGCTCAGAATTCTCAAGATGTCGTTGCAAGTGTGATGCTTATTTTACTATGAAGCTTTTTCATTGCTAGATTCTAGATCTACGCAATCTTTTATCGTACCGCATCTGACATCTGGGTTGTATTGTGATAGAGAGCTATTGAGATATGGATTAGAGGTGAGTGCATCGATAGGTAGTACTATAGTAATAGGAGAAGTTTGTAAGAGGTGTTTGATTCGAATTGATAAGGTAGAATTAGAGGCAGACTTGATTGTGCTATAGTTAAAGGAAACAGATATTATTCTATGCACAAACTGGCTCATTGCTTATAGGGTTATCATGAACTGCTACACTAAGAAGGTAATATTAGAATCTCCAAGTCAGTCGAGAGCAGTTTTCAAAGCTATTAGTCAATTAGTGCCAACCAGACTGATCTCATTCGAGAGTGCTTTGAGGTTGATTCAAGGGGGATGTCAGGCTTATCTGGCCTACTTCATCGATACTCAAACTAAGCAGAATGTTCAGGACATTCCTTCTGTGAGGGAATTCTTAGATGTGTTTACTGAAGAGTTATCTAGTTTACCTTTGGATAGGGAAATATAGTTTACAATTGACTTAGTTCTAAATGTTACTCCTATATCTATTCCTCTATATAAGACGACACCTATGGAACTAAAGGAATTGAAGGTTCAGTTGCAGGAGTTACTGGAAAAGGGTTTTATTAGACCTAATGTATCACCATGGGGAGCTCTACTATTATTTGTCAAGAAGAAAGATGGAACTTTGAGACTGTGCATCGATTATAGGCAACCGAATCGAGTGACAGTGAAGAATAAGTACCCGTTGCCTGAAATTAATGATTTGTTTGATCAACTGTAGGGAACTCAATTGTTTACTAAGTTAGACTTGAGATCTGGGTACTTAGACTTGAGATCTGGGTACTATCAGTTAAAGATAGTCGAGGTTGATATATCGAAAAGTGCATTTAGAAGTGGGTATGGGCATTTTGAGTCCTTAGTAATGCCGTTTGGGTTAATTAATGCCCCAGCTGCATTTATGGCCTTAATGAACAAGGTGTTTCAACCCTGCTTGGATCGTTTTGTCGTTATTTTTATCAAAGAAATTTTGGTGTATTTGAATAGTAGAGAAGAGCATGCTGGAAACTTGATAGTACTTTTACAAATTATAAGGGAGAGACATCTATATGCCAAATTTAGTAAATGTGAGTTTCGGCTGAACCAAGTAGTGTTTCTAGGTCACATAGTAAATAGGCAAAGTATGCAAATGGATCCAAAGAAGATAGAGGTAGTAATGAAGTGGGAGAATCCGAAGAATATGTCAAAGATATCGAGTTTTTTTATTTACCACGCCTTTGACAAAACTTCTAAAGAAGAATGTGCCTTTCAGATGGAATGAAGAATGTCAGAATAGCTTTAAGGAACTGAAGCATCGATTAACTACGACACTGGTGTTGACTATTCCTTCAGGAACTGGAGGATATGTGATTTATAGTGATGCTTCACATAAAGGGTTGGGATGTGTATTGAGGAAAGAGATTCTGGAGAAAGCTCATATAAAGGCATAATTCAATGATTTTTTGTTCTTAAACCTCTCCTGGCAATTATTCACTCCTCTTTTTGTTCTCTCCTTCACGCTACTATTTCTCTCATGTCTATTTCTCTATCACCACTCCTCTCTACTGTTGCCCTTCACTGTTGTGCCACTGTGTATTAATGGGACGAATTAAGTGGAGAGTTTCTAGTCCAAACTTCACTATACACGCCCCCTTAACTCGCACTTTGCGTTTTTAACAAAACGTTGTACTGCTGTGCTTCTTCATGCCAGCCCTCCTACTATGCATCATTGTTTCTACCTATTATTTGACGCTCCTTGCTTAGTCCAATGTTCTCCTCATGCCACCCATATTGCTACTGTTTTGTTCAACATTTAATACAGCTCACATTTTTTTCTTCATGTCTCCATTTCTGTTTTATGCCCCCACCAACAAGCTATAATCTCTTTTCAGTTTGTGCCTTTTCCTTGTTAAATATTTATGCTCCAATTTGCTTTAGAATCTTGTCTTTTTGGTCTCAAATATATATCAACTTATCCAACCTACCAGTCAACACAAATTAAGAATTTTATCTTGAAAATAGGATTGAAATCGTATAGACATATATAAGAAAATTTTAAGATAATTCAATTTTATCAAATACCCCCACACTTGAACTATTGCTTGTCCTAAAGCAATTTAAACAAAACCAAAATATTCTATCAATTCGTTTTCAAAGAAAATCAAGTATATCCAGTCCTTCAGACATCGGCAACTCAAGCATCAAACTACTGCATATATCATAATTTTTTCATTAGTACACACAAACAAAGTCAAATGAAGACACCATTGATCAACGGTAAGCATAAAACTAAGACGAACTTTTCTCACGGTGTTCACTCATATCACTCAAATATGTGATGGGTTTGTGTTTCACTCAAGACTCTCTCTAAGAGACTATACTACAAAAGGCTTGCAAATACACCCATTTTCCTCTACATAGAATACATACTATCGTAAATCAAAATGGCTTTTACTTGGGTTTTAATGGGGTTTAAGTTACGGTAAGGTAAAAGGGTCAAAGGGTTACTCACAAGCATTTACAAAGTACTAAGTAAATAGGATAACCAACTACAAATTCTGAGATAAACATATGAATACAATGGACTACAACTACTCATCACTAACTAATGCTACTATGTTTTATTTCTTTTTTTCTTTTTGTTATCTTTTTTTCTTTCATTTTCTTTTTGTTTTTTTACTTGAATAAAACTAAAACTAATAGGAAACAATAGAAGCATATATCAACAAAACATGAGTAGAAGAACTTCTAAAAATATCTCAGAATACAATACAAAACAAAAGTACCTAAATTATAGACATTAAATGTTTACTTAGTACTTCATCAAACTTGTGGCAGGGTAAGGCTGGTGGGTTTTTGGGTTTCAATGTAAGGTGATTAATACATAAACAAACAAGGTTAAAGGCTCAAAAGGGTTTGAAAGGGAAAAATGAGTTGGTGGGTTATTTATGCTAAGGGTTCAAAACAAAGAAGGCCTTAATCATTTCCACAAACCATGCAACTAGTAGTTTCAAACCGGTTTAATGCAAGTTTTAAAGGTAATCTTCGTAAGTGAGCCTAACACACAACAAAGAAATAGAATGACTGTGAAATGAAGTCATATAAGCTCAAAACCTCATATGTGCTTATATGAAAATCCTTCAAAATTTCATACATTACCTAATCAATCAAGTATCAAATTATTGACTAAGTTTATGTAACCAACCACTTCAATCAATCCATATGATTCACCTTCATCTTAAGTTGCCTAATCTAAATTCATGCATACAACTCAATTCTCAGTCCAACTACTATGACAAAATTTTATAATTCAACATTCATCATAATTTAAGAGCAAAATTTTTAAAACTGGCCATACCCCCACACTTATACCGGACATTGTCCTCAATGTCTTAAAATCAATAAAAACATAAAGGGAATGGAAACAAGAATTCTCCCCTCGAGAGGCCATGTGAATCCTGAAAGCAAAGAAATGGCAGCTTCCCTCTTGAAGAATAGCAACCCATCTTCCACCTACATTCAAAACACATAAAAAGCAAATAAATACTTAAAGCAAACCAATCAACAAATACGTACAAAAGCGAAAAACAAAAACAAAGGATATGAATGGGGTGCCTCCCATCAAGCGTTTATTTTAGGTCATAAGCTTAACCCTCGACATATACACATCATCCATTGTCGAATGGATTCTTAAGCCCAACAGGAAGCATGCTCAAAATCCATGAGGATCCTAGAGAAGGTCCCTCAAAGTAAGCTCCTTATCAGCACGATGCCTCAAGGCTTCTGAGGAGTGGAACTTCATTGTTTTGCCATGATACTCTAATGTCTACTCAGTTTTTTTGGGCATCGCCCTTCTCACACTAGGATGGTCTTTGTAAAATATCGCCAATGGGTATGGAGACTTAACAGCCTGCTTGCCACCTTCTACCTTCAACTTGCTCGCCCACAACTCTCCTAAAAATTGCAATTCTTGTGACTCTTCCTCTTTCTTTAGATTCTTCATCTCTACTAAGTCCTCACTCTTTTGAATTCGAATGACTCTTTACCTTTTCCTTTTTCATTTAATTCTTTCAACCTACTAGGTAAAGGTGAAAGGTTAGTCTCTAATATAATTACGAACTTAATACTTACCTATAAGCTAAATGATAGAGCTTTTTCTGCCTTGAGCTCCTCCTCTACTTCTTTTCCATAAGCAATTTGTTGAGGGTTGATCTCAAAATCCTCAAGTTCCTTATCACTCTGTAAAAGTTTCGAACAAATGTCCCTTGGGTATACCTCGAATTAATATGGCTACTGTTGGACCCCGTTTCCGAAGTCCAACTCTTGATCATTATTGATTCATCTTCTTGCTCTGATACCACAAATGTTGGATCCCGAACTTTCGGAACCCAACTCTTAATCGAAATACATATATCATAACCTAACATTTTATCGGAAATATCATAATACTCTCTAATCTTTACTTCATCATACTCTTTA
>JAOSBN010044784.1:0-15062 GCA_027563595.1 Erythroxylum suave
ATTTTTATATTATTTTAGACACTTATTAGATGTGTCTAAGTATAAGTGTCTAAAACCTCCTTATTTTGTTGTTGTGTATGGTGATTAGAGATAAGTCTAGAGATTGATACAAGGTTTATCTCAACTTTTGAATGAATCATCTACTCTAGCATCTCTTAGAGAATAAAATAAGAAAGGGAAATCATAAATTATGTGTAGCATTGCGGAAAGAAAGGATATACAAAAGAAAAATGCTACAGAATAATAGGTTTTCCTCTTGACTTTAAATTTAGCAAATCGAAACAACAAGGGAAGACATTGGTTAATGGAGTTAGCTCTGATGGAAGTCATTTTGTGAATCCACTCAAATCTAAGAAACATTTCTAATAACACTAACCAAGAGTTAGTTGCAAAGACCATTAGGACTTCTAAGTGGACAAGGAATGATACAAGCACAACAAACTATTTCGACAGCTTATTAATCAGCCTCTAACTATGGTGTACATAGTACACAACCAAAAGATATGGGTAACACACATTATTCCAATTTTGCAGGTATAACTCTTAGCCTACTTTTTTCATGCACCACAGGCATACTTAATGCATTTCAAGCTATTACAAAATCATTACATGATAAATGGGTATTATACACAATTGCTTCTGATCATATGTGCAGTAACACTTCACTCTCGTATAATGTCAAGCTAGTTAAAAATCTATATGTTTAGATGATAAATAGACAAATGGCTCAAGTTACACATCTAGGTTTAGTATCACTCTCTTGTTCACTGCATATAAACAATGTTATATGCATACCCTCTTTCAAGTTCAACCTCTTATTTGTCAGAAATTTACAAAAAAACTTACAATTGTTCCTTTTTGTTTTCATCTAAACATTATGTAATCCGAGGCCAGTGTCTGCTAAAGAGTGTGTGGGCTTGTATTTTCTTTAACAAGACCCAAATTCAGCTGAAAATATGTTTGAAGTCTCTAGTACTATACATAAATTGATTGAGCATTCATTTCCAATGTAAACACTAATTTAAGGTCATCATTGTTTAATATTTAGCATTATAGGCTTAGTCATGTTGCTTATGACAAATTAAGTGTAACACATAAATTCAAACCTGATATAATTTCTCATTCTAATAAATTTTGTGAAACCTATCCTTTGGTAAAACAAAAGGGACTTTCTTTTCCCTATCATGTCAAAAACACTGAGCACCCTTCAAGTTACTACATTTTGATGTCTAGGGATGATATTTTGATGCTGCAATAAGTGGTTTTCACTATTTCCTTACATTCATATATGATTGATAGTTGTGATTTGCATCATATTTTAGGGTTTAATTTGTTATGTAGTAAGTGTTAAATTGAGTGTTTCGTGTGTGTTTAGGTTAGCATTGTGTTAATTTATGTGTTTGAGTGTTTGTACGGGTTAGTATAAGTCTCTGTGCTTAATTGTTATATATTTTAGGTACCTTGATGTGTTTGTTGGTGTTTCAGGGCCAACATCAAAGATCAGAGGAGTTTCAGAGACTTTTAGGATGAGACCATAAGCTATGATCGTGACATAATAGACCACGATCGTGACAGAGACTTATAACCAGACCACGATCGTGCACTATGGGACACGATCGTGATAGAAAGACTCTATCACAGGCCATGATCTTGGCATTTGGGTCACGATCGTGATAGAGAGTTTAGATGCTGGCCACGATCGTGGCCTACATTAGGCAGATTCACAAACAAAAGAAAAAGTTAGATTTCAAGGGATTTTTTAAACCATTTTGACCCTGATTAAATTGCAGGGCTACCAAGGTATAAATAGAACATAAGGAATACAGAGAGGGAGAGCTTTTTGTTTCAGCCAATTCTAAAACCTTAGAGAGCTTATCGAGAGATTTAAGGAAGGAGACGGAGGAAAAGAGACACGGAGAAGAAGCTTGACGTGAAGTAGTTCCCAGAATAGAAGATTTCTCGCCGTCGCTGCCTCTGCTATTCCATTCCCAACATATTTTCCAATTATTTCAATTTTATTGATGTATAGAATTGAGATAGTTGTTGAGAATAAGTTGTTTGGATGTTGAGTTTTGTCTATACTCACCTTTAGGATTTTTGTTCTTGATATTAATGAAATTTGGTTTATTCTATTTTTATTGAGTTAATTATAATTCAATTTTTATGCTTAATAATTCAGTAATAAACTGAGAGGGTGAACCAAGTGAATATCATTGAATTGGGCTAACGAGGGTTAGATAGTTTGATAGGTAAATAATTGAATCAAACAGTTAAATTTGTGTAGCAAGAGATTGCACATAGGCTTTCGGTAGATTTTTAGACAATTTTAGAAATAATTTAGGTTTTAGGTCAATTGTAAATCGAGAAATTACAATTCCATAATTTAAATTAAGAATTATACATTAGGGTTAAAGATTATAACTCGAGAGAGAAAAATCCACCCTAGGATCGTCTAGACTCGATAATTCAATAATCTCATAATCAATTAGATGTTCATTAAGGTCAGACAAAACCCCCTTGCTCTCAATTGGTAGTTGTTAGGTTGATTCGTGATTGGATTGTGCAATTTACTAACCTGTTTATATTTTTGAAATTTAATTCTAGTAATTGGTTGTTTGATTGATTAATTTTCTGTATTAGTTATTTATTTTGAATTGTTGCTGTTTAGTTTCTCCTTAGATTTTAGGATTAGATTACCCCTTCTCATGGAATCGATACCTTAGGTACTATAAGAATGACCCATGTGCTTATAGTATTATCGAGGTTATAAATATTAAAACTTAGCATTCGTAAACCGTCAATCAAGTTTTTGGCACCATTGCTGAGGAGGCAATAGTTTTTTTTTTGGGTAAATCAGAAGATTTTATACAAAATTGAAAAGTTATGTACATCATTGGAGACTACTTAAGTAGTAATCTCTTACCTACCAAAAGGAAACAAAGGTAAATACATGAGAAAGCTACATCACTTCCCTACAATATCATAAAAATCGAGACAACAACAGCCTTCCTACCAAAGAGACCTTATAGAGCTAGCTCATCTAACTAGTAATTCAAGCTAACCTAGAATCAATTTACAGCACTATTAATGAACCAACAATTAATTACAATCCAAATCAATTGTAGGAGATGGATCTGCTATTGTAAATCTTGTGAGCTTCTTCCTAAAAATCCTCTTATCTTTTTCAAGAAAGTCCTTAACCTACTAAATCCATATTTTGCTTATTAGAAACAAGAATATTTCCTGAACCTGTCTTCTCTTTTGCTTTAGAAACCTAAGAAATGCTGGACCTCCATTTGGCACTCCTGAAATATCAAACCTGCAGAAAAAATTATTAGTGAATAAGAACTTCAACAATTACCTCCTTACGGTGTTTAAGCTAAGATGTTCCATAACTTGGAAGATTACTATGGAGTACAGGCTCCCCATATCCTTGACTTCATCTTTGAATGTTCGATTATTCCTCTCAGTCCAAATGTTATAGATAGTAGTAGAAAGAAGGATAGGGAAAAGGTTAATGTTAGAGGGTCTAATATTTGAGGATTGGTTAAACCAAATGAGGATGGATTGAAGGTTTGTTTGGTTGGGAAGGTGTATATGGAAGTGGTTGAGACATTGTTCCCACACGGTTTTTAGAGAAAGGGCATTCAAAAAATAAGTGTTCAATAGTCTCATTATCTAAGGTACATAAGGAATAATGGTTAGGAGTATGGAGATAGAGACGTTTGTCCCATGTTTGCAACTTCTTAAAGAAAGCCAGTTTATGCCAAGGAACATTCTGTAATGGAGGTCTTAAGAAATTATAGGCTGAAGCATTAGTGTACTTTTTTAAAGGGCTAGCTAACCATTCCAAACAATCTGGTTTAGAGCTATTTGGGTGGTACAGTAGGGGCTTTAGGTTACCAATGATTTATATAGTTGCCTCTTACCATCTCCACTAATTATTACTGATAATTTCGGAGACTCTTGTTGTCATAGGTAGTTCCGAATCATTGATCTCCCTCAGAAAAGAGAAGTTCTTTAGGATGCCAAGGATCCCGCCAAAAAAGAGTAGAATTTCCATTCCCTATCCTAAATCTGAATTGGTTCCCCATTTTATCCCTCACAAATAAGATTTTTCTCCAACTCTATAAACTATTATTGGTAGGATGGGCACTCTAGAAAATTTTTCTTGTCAAAATAATAGAATGCTCCCACTTAGCCCATAGAGCTTCACTATCATCAAACGGATACCAGATCCTTTTCCCTAATAGGACATAATTCCATGTTGACAAATGCTTAATCCCTAAAACTCCATCCCTTTTCAGTCTATTAATGTCACTCCATTTAACCTTAGCATGAGAATTAGAATCCAACTTCCCAGCCCACAGAAAATTCCTAAGTTTAGACTCTATATCCTTAAGGATGGAAGTAGGAAGAATGAAATGGGTAGACCAATACACTTGGAAAGAAGATAGGACAGAAAGCACTAATTGGAGTCTACCCACATATGAAAGGTACTTATGAGTCCATTTGTTAATCCTAGCATCAATTTTGTCCAATAAGGGTAAGGAATCCCTCCTAGATAACCTACTTGTTAAGAGAGGTACCCCCAAATACCGGATAGGGAGGGTGCCTTTCTTGAGCCCAGAGATAACTTCCATTTGATGCGTCAGGTGGTCCATATCAGGAGATAAGAAAATTTGACTCTTGAAAGGATTCATGTCCATGCTAGAAAAACTAGAGAAGGTACACATACAATTAAGCAAAGTTTGAGCTGAACTCAGATCTGCATGACAAAACATCAGGGGATCATCAGCAAATAAGAGATGGGTGAGTTTAAGGGTTTTGCACCTCTAATGGTATTTGAAGGAAAGGCTACCATCTATGCAAACATTCAAACTCCTAAAGAAAACTTCCATACAAATAATGAAGAGGAATGGAGATAAGGGATCTCCTTGTCTTAGGCCTGACTTCCCTCTAAAAAATTTAGAGGGAGATCCGTTGATCAAAATAGAATAAGAATAGAGGTTATACATTCTTTGATCCATTCTATGAACTTTATAGGAAGGCCTGTAGCTACTAATGCATTTAGGAGGAAATCCCATTGTATGGGATCATAGGATTTTTGAAGGTCCACTTTAAAAGCGCATCTCTTCTGGTTATTTGCAAGGTGATAATTCTTGAAAATTTTTTGGGCCAAAAAAATGTTATCCCCTATTTGACGATTCTTAATGAAAGCACTTTGGTTTGGACTAATAATGTGAGGAAGAATCTCTCTAAGCCTATTTGCTATGATTTTAGCAATTACCTTATAAAGCATGTTGCAATAAGAGATGGGCTTATAGTCTAACACTGTGGAAGGGTGATCTTTTTTATGAATGAGAGAAATAAAAGTGGAATTAAGCTCTTTGAGGAGTTTTCCATTTTGGACAAAATCTTGGATGGCACGGGTAACTTCCTCTCCAATAATATTCCAGGTTTGTTTAAAGAAAAACCTATTAAACCCATCCGGACCAAGAGCCTTATTAAGATTAAGAGAATTGAAAACCTCCCTAATCTCTTGTGCTGAGACTTCAATAATAAGCGAATTATAAAGATTATCAGGCAAGGAATGAGGTAAAAGATTTTCTATGAACTCTTGAGAAGAGTGAAGAACCTTTTTATCCCCAATAGAACCCTGAAAGTATTCAAAAAATTGATCTTGAATCTCTTCTAGACCAACAACCCTGTTCCTATTTCTCACTGCTAAAGAATGTATGTTGTTTCTGTTTCTGTTAGCTAGGAGTGAGTTGTGAAAGAATTTGGTATTCTTATTCCCTTCTCTGAGCCATTTAATCCTGGAAGACTGTTTAAAGAATGATTCCTGATCTTCTAAAGCTCTAATTAACTCATTAATGGCCTCAGATTCCTTAGCGATCAAAAGAGAAGACTTAGGAAAAAGTCTCATTTGATCCTGGATGTTATTAAGAGTAACTTGGCAACTCTCAACTCTAACATTTACATCACCTATCTGGCTAGAATTCAGAAAATTGAGAGCTTTTTTTAACCATCTTCAACTTAGACACAACACAAAACATAGGAGTACCCTGAACTTGAGAGGAACAAGCATCCTCTACTGTCTAAAGGAAATTGGGTAGAGAGGTTAGAAAATTAGAAAACATGAAAATAGAAGATCTCTTCTGCATGTTTGCTAAAGACCTAACCACTATTGGAGAATGATTTGAGATCTTTGGGTTATGAATAACACTATATGAACTGGGAAACCTAGAGCTCCAAGCCGAGTTAACGAGGTCTCCATCTAACTTCCTAGCAATAAAGAAATCTCCACATTATTTGTTGTTCCAAGTAAAACTTGGGCTACTGGAATTTAAATCATACAAAGCATTTCCCTTAACACACTTCCGAAAGTCACTTATCCCATTCATAGCTGAGGGACTTATAAGATCTGCCTCATGGGGGAACAAAATAGCATTAACGTCCCCTGCTATAATCCAAGGAAGCTTACCTATAAAGAGGTTAATATTAGACAAATCTGACCAAATATTCTTCCTATGGTTGAGGTTATTGGACCCATAAACAAAATTCACTAAGAAGGATGACAAATAGTTCCTAGGGGGCAACTCTAAGTGAATCAGTTGATCATTAAAACTTAGAATAGAACACAAAAAACAATCAGGGTTCCAAGCTAACATAATCCTAGCATTCGAAGCATAGTCTACATTACTATAAGAAAGCCATCTAGGAAACAAAGAGGAGCAAACATTATTCAAATATGAGGGAGACCTAATCCTAGATTCAATCAAACAAACAAAAGAAACAGATAATTTCTTAAGACAAGCTTGTACTGCTAATTGTTTTCTAGGGTTGTTTAAACCCTTAACATTTTAAAAAACAAAATCCATAACATAAAACCCAGAAATCACCTCCTACTTCTGTTTCTTCCTAGATTTCCTGCTTTTCCTTATACAAAGGAGTTGACCTTCTTCTGGTTGAGGTCCTTGACCCTTACATTGCTCGATTTCTATCTCTGATGTTCTAATCTCCTTATTACTTTGAATTGTCTTTTCTGAGATTAATTCCTACTCCTTTTCTTACTGATTTGAATTATTTGGTATCGTCTCCTTTCCTTTTTCCAACTCCTGTTGTAATCTAGTCTCAAATAATCTCCCTATAGGTGCCCATTCCTTCTTCTGTGCATGATGATCAGGCCTCCATTTGTACTCAATCCTTATTCCCTTAAAAATTATTTTCCCTTCCTCATTATAAGTGGCCAGTTGGAAAGAAGAAGGTCAACTCCTTTGTAATTCTAACTCCACACACATCTTTGCATACACTATCCTAGACATCGTAGTCGTCTGTGTATCCATAAGGAGAGGGTGACCCACAGCACTTGCAATTCTTCCCAACACTTCCGTGTTCCAATATTCCACTAGAATATTATGAAACCTAGCTCACACTGGGGAAAACTTAACTTCTTCTTGTTCCCCCCCATTCAGACTCCACTTTCTCAGAAATAAGGGCTTACCTTGGATATGCCAAGGTCCCTTTTCCAACATCAAATTCAATCCTATCTCTGAATCAAACTTAAACAAAAAATTGTTTAAACTAGTAATTAAAGTTTCCTTTAGCCCAAACTGTACCTAGGATTTTGCTAACGCTCTCTGAACCACAGGAAAAACAGGTTGCTTTCCTATAAAAAAAACCTATCAGGGCTAATCTGAAATGTGCAACTCTCTTTTTAGCTAACTTTAGAGAAGGGATGAGATAGATCTGATCCTCCTTGACCTCCAAGGGATAGAAGGTTAAAGCTTTATCTTCTGTGGAGTATGCCTTACCATCTGAAACAACTAACTTCCATGATCTAGTGTTCCCCGAGGTTTTAATCTCAAGGGAATGGGAAGAAGTTTCGGGATCAGTCTCCTGCTGACAAGCAGATACACCTTCAACTATTAGGGCTTTTGTTGCTAAGAAGATTTGGTTGGGAACGATGCAAAGGGAAGTTTTCAGAGGTGAGTCTTTAGTTGGGGCGGGGGGGGGGGGTGGGGGAGGGGACAATGGAGTCACGGTCAGTGTTTTGGTTATGAGTTCAATTAGGGATTTCAAAGGAAGATTTTTGGTGGGAGAAGGGTGCAAGGATAGGTAAAGTTGAAACAGTGGTTCAAGGTTGGGTAGGAGAAGAAGATAAAGCCATGGAGAAGGAGCTATTACCCACCTATAATCTCAGAAGTTATGGGTCTTTGCTCGTCGCTCTTTTGTTATGGGGAGGCAATAGTTTAGTTCTATAATTTAGGGCATTAGATTACTTTTAATTTTTGTTTTATTCTTTTTTATTTTAGAAATCGTGCTCTTGCATGAACACAAGAGTCATGAGAGGTTTTAGTCATGTAGTGGAGACGTTAGATTGAGATATCAAACGATTAGAACGAGCCCTTAGGAAAGCTTGACCAGAAGAAGAAGAAGAAGAAATTGGAAAATCAACAATGGTCGAAGAGTTTCAACCGAACATGGACCATGGAGCAAACCAAGGACGACAATAGAGGACCCTCATAGACTCTATGAGGTCAGGGTTCAATACGGCGAACTAAAGAGTAGCTAGTCTGCCTGATGTTCGAAATTAAGGATTGGTAAGCGAGGATCCCAATGCACACATACTGAATTTTCTCGAGATTTATGATAATTTTCGATATCATTAGATGTCGAAAGATGTAGTTCGAATCAAACTGTTTCCCTTTACCCTTAAAGAATCAAACCTTTTCCCTTTACCCTTAAAGATAGAGTGAAGGTTTGGTATCATTCTCTAAGCCCAAACAATATTATGACATGGGACTAGCTGGTTCGTGCCTTTTTGAACAAGTATTTCCCGTTGACGAAGACCACCAAGATTATTAAGGAAATTACTAATTTCCAACAAGGTGATGGGGAATCAATCTACGAAACATGAGAAAGATATAAGGACTTGCAATAGAAGTGCCCACACCATAACTTTTCCAAGGAATTCCTATTGTAGAATTTTTATAATAGAGGCAACCCACAGACAAGAGGCACAATCGACATAACTTCTGGAGGATCCTTGATGCAAAAGTTTGTTGATGAAGCGGAGGAGTTGATAGACGAGATGGCAAGTAACATCTGCTTATGGACAAATGAGCGGGGGAGGCAATCGACTACTTTTAGAGAGTAGAAGGGAATCGTCGTAGTCGATCAAATGATAGACATGCAAGCAAAGATTGATAACCTAACGCAACATATTAACAACATGAAGGCATTGTCCTCAGCTCAGGTGAAGGTCATACAATTGAAGTGTGAGCTCTGTGGCTAGATTGACCATGATATAGTGGAGTGCTATTTGATGAAGGATAGTGATTAGGAGCAAATTACATGGGGGGAGCAATATAGATGAGGAGGGGGTAATAATCCCTACTCCAATACTTACAACCCGGAATGGAAGAACCACTCTAACTTTTCCTGGCGAAAAACACTAGCAGGCAGTTCAGGCCTCAGGGACAATCGGGCTTTCAGCAAGATAAAACAAGCTCGATGAAATCAAAGTTAGACAAGATTTTAGATAAGATTAGAGGAATGGAGGATGCATATAGGAGGCTCAAGAGCAAATTTGAGCAAGTTACGAAGAACCATGCCTCATCCATACATAATCTAGAAGTCTAGGTAGGCTAACTCCTAGAAGCAATGTCTACTCGGAATGTTGGAACTCTTCTAAGCAACACCGAGTCTAACCCGAAAGAACATATCATGGTTATTAGTTAGACCCAGGATGTAGAACTTGAACAAGTGAAGGACAAAGGAGAAGGTAAAGAAGACCTTTCAGGTGAGCTCATGATCGAGTCACTCAAGGCAACTCGACGTATATTTCCATTCCCTATTATGTAGCAATAGGAGTTATATGCAAAGAGGCTAGTAAGGAATTTACAAGAAATTGAACAAAACAAGGTTGAGGAAGTGACGGAACAACTATAGATAGAACTCAAATTAAAGGAATCCATCAAAAAGAAGCTTAAGGGGCAAGTATTGGAAAAAAGGCCCCAATATCGCACAGAAGAAGGAGGACGTAGTGAACTTTTTCTTTCCCTACAGCATCAATAAAATCATCATAGATAGGGCATTCACAGATTTGGGCGCAAGTATAAACATGATGCCCTACACCTTTAGTCTGAAGTTGGGGTTACAAGAGTTAGTACCTACCAAGTTTTTGGTAAAGATGGCTGAGAGAACAATACATAAACCGTTGGAGATTATAAGGGATGTGACAGTAAAAGTTGATAATTATACCTTTCCCACAAACTTCTACATATTGGACATTAGTAAAGATGGGGACACCCCGATAATCTTGGATGACCATTCTTGGCCACTGCATATAACCTCTAAGAGAATGGGAGGATATCGAGGATCCTAGGAATGCTTTCAGGAAGAAGTTCTTGTGAAGAAGAAGGCGAGGAAAAGGGAATTGTAAGGAAGGTGGGAACTGTATTGTGGTAGCTCAAGTGCAAACTTTAAGATTAATGACTATGCTACTATTACGACCTGAATTTGAACCACCATGAGTTTAAAGGAGCCTCGAGCTACCAATGTTAAAAGAAGTGTTGCATAGGAGGCAACTCATGAAAAATTACTTCCGTTGATTGTTTTTGTTAGAACAGTTGAATTCCGTAGTTAGGATAATTTTTTGTTTTCGAATAAAATTGAGAAGGAATAGATTTTAGAATAACGTGGATGATTGATCAAGCATATAAAGAGAGGTGAAAAGGGACGCAAAGAATTAAGAAGTGAACTTGAAAAGATAGTGGAAAGAACAAAAGAAGGAATAATGTTGGTGAAAAGCTGCTGATGAGGCCACGATCGTGGCCTAGGACTATGCAGAAAAAGGAAAAGCATGTAAATTTATAGAATTTTTTACCATTTAAACCTTTTTACCACCTATATATTCAGTTTTAACTTCATTTCTTCATTCACTTTCAGTTTCACTTTATCTCTCTAGACTTTAAGCCTCAAAATGCTCTTACATCTCTCTAAAAATTTCAAACTTTCAAAAGTCTTCCAAATTCTATTCAATTCCCAAAAGATTATGCTGCACATTAAGCAATTTGCCCGAAGGGAGCAAACTAAACGAAATCAAGTTGCGCAACGTTGGAGAAGAAACTGAGTAGCAGATTTTGGAATGTCCTTGCCAATCTATATAGAGGAGGAAGGCATTCGTTTCAAATTCCTAAATTCTAGACAAATTGTAGTTCCTAGATACTTTGATTTCGAGACACTTGTTAGGTTAGAGCTGCGTGAGAGAGTAGAAAACTTAGTAGAAAGAATCCAGTGGGCTCAATTTATACAGTTCCAATTTCCTGTTTATCAGGAGTCTTCACTTCATTGATATATAATCCTAGGAACCCCAAAGAATTGTAGTTAGATTGAGAGGATGATTTTATGACCTAAATGTAGAAATCATGTGTGATATGTAGATTCCCTGAATCCTCCATCATCGATCAGCATAATGATTTTTATCCTTCTCAATATTGGAATGAACTCATTGGAATTGAGCGATTTCATGCCAAAAATGCTCATAATAACATAATTAGGTCCCACGAACACTTGTTGCTACACAAATTCATGTGTTAGTTGATTTTTGACAAAACAGAAACCAACAAGTGTTCCAAAAATGAACTATTTATGTTGAGGTGCATGGACCATAGTATTCCAATGTGTACATCCACATATGTGCTGAATGTCATTCTTACGACTCTGCACGAGAGAAGCAATAATCTAGGTATAGGGTACTTAGTGTTTGCCATCACTGAATATTATAGTGCGGACCGTAGTGGCTTAACTATGCACTTACCTAACTTCCTAAACCATCACCACTTATGGTGGGTTGAAATCCTTAAGTCCACAATATGGAACTTAGGGATATCAGCCAGAAGACACAAGTGAAGACTAGGGCAAGTCAGACAAGCTGGAGTTCAGCGATATCTCAGTAAGAGGAGTCCACCAGTGAAGAATCTGAGGAAGATGAAGAGGAAAAACAAGGATGAAAGAAAGTATTGGATACCATCTCCGATACCAACAAGACACTTGCGAAGAACACCAAAACCATGAGAGAAACAACACGAATATAACAACACTAAAACCGAGATGTCTGATGGTACCATTGATATTTTGAGGCTCAGGGCGTTCAATTGCTGCATTTGATACATCACCAGCTCCATCTTCATGAGATTTCATCTAGCCCAATATTTCTTTTTCAAATTAGCCTTTAGTTTTATTGTTTTATTTTTATTTTTTTAATTATTTTCTGTTTACCATAATTCTATATTTGGGCTATGATCGTGATAGAAAGTTTAAATGTTGGCTATGATTATGGTAAGCAGGGCCACGGTCGTGGCCTGCATCGAGCAGACAAGCAAACAAAAGAAAGAGTTAAAATTTGAGGAATTTTTCAGACCTTTTTGACGCCAAATAAATCATTGGGCTACCAAGGTATAAATAGAACATGAAGAATACAGAGGCAAAGCTTTTTGCTAGCCAATTCTGAAACCCTAGAGTGCTTATTGAGAGATTTGAGGAAGGAGACGAAGGAAGAGAGATACGGACAAGAAGCTTAACACGAAGTACTTCACAGAACAGGAGGTTTCCCACCATCGCTGCCTCTGCTATTCCATTCTCGACATATTTTCTAGTTATTTCAATTTTATTGATTTATAAAATTGAGATAGTTGTTGAGAATAGGTTGTGATAAATGTTGAGTTTTGTCTATACTCACCTTTGGGATTTTTGTTCTTGATAGTAATAAATTTAGTTTATTGTATTTTTATTAAGTTAATTGTGATTCAATTTATGTGCTTAATAATTTGTTAATAAACTAAGAGGGTGAACCGAGTGAATATCACCGAGTTAGGCTACGGGAGTTAGGTAGTTTGATAGGTAAAGAATTGAATCAAATCATTAAATTTTTGTAGCGGGAGATCGTGCTTAGGTTTTCGGTAGGTTTTTAGACAATTTCAGAACTAATTTACGTTTTAGGTCAGTTATAAATTGAGAGATTACAATTCCAGAATTTAAATTATGGATTATACATTAGGGTTAAAGATTATAACTCGAGAGAGTAATCCACCCTAAGATTGTCTAGACCCGGTAATTCGGTAATCTCATAATCAATTAGATTTTCATTAATGTCGAATAAAACCCCCTTTCTCTCAATTGGTACTTCCTAGAAATATTCGTGATTGGATTATGCAATTTGCTAACCTGTTTATATTTTTGAAATTTAATTGTCGTAATTGATTGTTTGATTGATTAATTTTCTGCATTAGTTGTTTATTTTGATTTGTTGTGAAGTTCCGCCTTAGATTTTAGGATTAGATTACCCCTCCTTGTGGGATCGATATCTTAGGTACCACGTGAACGACCAATGTGCTTACAGTATTATCGAGGTTACAAATATCAAAACTTACCATATACAAATCGTCAATCAATGATTTCACTAGAGTCACCTAGGTTTATATTATGAGGCATAAGTCAGATGTTCAGTTTATCCTACGTAGCTTCTATAACCTAATTGAGACTCAACTTGATAGAAAAATTAAGCAATTAAGATAAGACAATATCAAAGAACTTGATATGAAACCATTTTTGCTAAAAAATAGTTGAAAGGAAACATTAGCATTTGCTTGTTGTTACTATTCTTATGTTTCAGTCCAAATTTCCTAAAAAATTCTTTAGGAAGCCATACTCATATCCTGTTATATAATTGCTAACATACCTATAAAGTCTTACAAAATTTGACAGCTTATGAAAAACTCTGTACCAAACCTCTTCTCTATACTTACATGGAGATCTTTGGTTCTGCTTCTTTTGCTTTAACACTTAATAATCATAGACAAAAGTCTTAAGCTAGAGTAAGAAGATGTGTTTTTATTGGATATCCTATAGGCATTAAATTGTACATAATATATGATCTTGATAGTCATAAACTCATTGTCTCAAAAGATGTTGTTTTTCTTGAACATATATTTCCTTTTGATTCTAATTACTCATCCTATATTAACAAATGCAATGACCATTCTTATTCTTTCCCTGATACTGCTTACTATGACGTTCCACAAAGTACATCAAATTTACATGGCAATGATATTACACTACAAGAAAACTAGGTTTTTGCGAAAAAATTAACCACAGAAAGAAACATCAGAGAAACGGCCATTGATAAATTTAGTGACAAAAGTTTGTGCATTTGTTGGTACCTTTAGTGACGGAATTTTAGATTTCTGTCGATAAGTTAAAGAAAATTTACCAAAGGGCTTATAATATTCCGTCGTCACTTTGTAGAAGGAATCCAAATATTTCTTCGGTGAATTTGTCGACGATAAATCTTAGGCCCATCGCTAAAGTTACTGACGGATATATAACAATTCATCGCTAAAGTTACCAATGGAAACATGAACTGTCACTAAATTTTTACCGATATATTGATATATTCTATCGGTAAGTTACAGACGGATTTATTTATTCCATTGCTAATTAGCGATGGAATTGTATGTTTTGTCGGTAATGTACCGACAGAAGTTATCATCTTGTTGTTAATTAGTGACAGAATATTGTAGTTTCGTCAAGAAATTTAACTTCGATAAATTTCTACCCCCATTTTTCACTTCCTAACCTGAGTTTTTAGATCATAATCTTATGATTTTTTGGTATATTTAATTTTTGTAAATAATATAACTTTGGTTGATAAATATAAAGGAAACATTATTTTAATTGTTAATGTAATAAAAAATTAAAATGTACCCAAATATATATCTTGAAAATAACTATAAATAAAGAATTTATACAAAAACTTAAGGGTGCGTTTGGATCTGCGATGCGGTGGGGATAAGTACTTATCCACTGCAGTTTCCAAATGTAGAGACATGTTTGGATTTGCGGCCGACAACCCCAAGATGGAAAAAACTGCAGTACCACTGCAGAAATAGATAAGCAGAAAGGGGGTTGCAGTAGGACACTGCTTATGCGGTGAAAATTTTACTTTCCAATAATAACCTCATGATATTTTAGTATTTTCTATTATACCCTTACTT